>BPLS01017048.1:0-11271 GCA_019656275.1 Rhododendron kiyosumense
TGGCATGACTCTTGGTCCCATTCAACTAAGTCTTGTAATGTTTTTCGTGACAGGATTCAAGAACAAATCAAGAAGGGAAGGATCAAATTTCCAGAAAAGACTATGGGAATTGATACAACGCCTTTTCCAAAGGTAGAAGAAGTCAACACCAATGTGCCCTCCTTACTGGCTCGAACTGTCAAGAAGTATTGGCAGGATAAGGAGGCACCAGTGAACATGAATACTGTTCAATATGGAAGAGGCAGGCCATACGCTTGCTATCCTCGAGGCATGGGAATGAGGCCAACTCCCTATAAACGAACCAGTGATGGGTTGGCTTCACAGAGATTCTCAGGTAATAATCATCTGCCCATGTTGGAAGCCTCATTTTTGGAGTGCCTGTGTGTAGGTTGCAGGGCCAACTATCTGGTTTTTAAGGACTTGGATAGAAAGGGCGTGAGTTTTTTCCCTAAGGAGATGGGAATGAAGAGATTGGCTCCAGTGCAAGCAAGGCCAAGTGACAGTAAGCCTTGGTTGGCACCTAAGAGAGATGTGCCCACTAGCCCTGTCCCAGCCATCCATAGAAGGGAGTTGCCACCTTCGAAGAAGGCCAACATTGGTCAGACAGCTGAGGCGTTAGGAGAGGCCAAGCAAGAAGATTTCACTCTGGTGAAAGGGGTTCCTGATTGGTTTCTCAAGCAGGTCAAACCAGATCTGTTCCAAGGATACAAAAGTTCCAACAGGAATGAGAACAGAACTTTCAAGCCACCAGCCTCGAACTCAGGAAACTGGGTGTTAATCAGGGATCCCAAGTCCCAAATACCGCAGATGGTCCCATTGCTTTCAAGAACTCAGAAGAGGAAGCTCCAGCGAAAATACACGCTTTTTCAATCAGGAGAATCCTCAACGGGGGAAGAATCAGGCAGGGGAGCAAGGCTTAATCCACGGTTTGACAGGGTTAAGAGAGACCCAGAAGAGTTTCGAGCCCAGTATCATGAGAGGGAGACTTTGAAGAAAGTAGCCTCGGCCATGCTTGAAGAAGATCTTGATCCGCCTTCTCCCAATTCATTGGCTAGTTACCAGTCTGGGTTACTCGAAGCCATGTTGGTAGAACAAGAAGGGATCGAAGGAAGCTCTTCACCTATGGAGCTATCAGCGCAAGAGGTTGAGAGCAAGGAAGTTAAGGAAACTGAGACACTTGAACCAGCCAAAGAAAGGGCAACAATCCAATTTGGCAAGCAGCCAGAAGTGCAGGTGAATATGGTGTATCCATGTTCTATGGATTTCTTCAAGAATGGCCAGACAATGAAAGGCCAAGGTGATGCTTGGTCGAACTTGGATAAGCCAATCGACTTCGAAGGGACGATGAGTGATGAAGAATTGAACATCATATGCAACAACTGTGACTTGGAAGAGGTGGCTCAGATTGAGATGGACGAGAACCTGGTATGTGAAATAGAGCAGAGTCAAGAGAGTTTGGAGGTAAGCTCAAAAGAAAGTGCTTGTTTTGTCCCGGAGTCCATGTCTGACGTCGAATATCCCTTGGTAATAGATTTAAATTATGTGGAAATTTCATATCCATTTAAATTACCTACTAATGCAATGAGACAACATTTACGTCCACTATATATTACTGCATATTTCGATGGAGTCCCACTTAACAGAATCCTAGTGGACAATGGAGCTGCAGTGAACATTTTGCCTTTCCAAACCTTGAAAAAGCTAGGAAAAGGAAAAGCAAAATTGATCCCAACTAGCACATCCATTGCAGGATTTACTGGGGAAAGTCAACATGCCAGGGGAATCATCTCCATTAGATTGGCAGTAGGAGGCATAGAGACTGATACTGCCTTCTTTGTAGTTGACACATATGCTAAATATAATGCTTTATTGGGAAGAGACTGGATTCATGTTAATGGATGTATCCCTTCTTCCATGCATCAGGAATTAATGATTGTTAAGTATGACAAAGGCAAAGAAGTGGGTGTTGAAGGAGTCAAAGCTGATCCACATCCATTTAGTGCCACAACAAATTTTGCTGAAGCTGAAATGTACAAATCAGATGTAGTTCCTTTGAGTGAATTACTGCAAGCAGCCACTTACCCAACCAACGAGATGGAACTGGGAGAATTGGCAGAGCTGAAATCGAAGCTAAAGCAAACTGTTGATTATGAATCAGACACCCCAAAGGATGATGCTGCTTGGATGTAAGTCCAAGGAAGAGGCAGAAAAAGAGGCCAACTCTTTGGCTTTGGTGAGGTATGTTGCTTTGGGGATCGAGCAGAAGATTCAAGAAGATAACATATGGGAAGATGTTATGCAGGATGGTAAGCCTCATGAGGAGGAAACCCAGATTGTTTCTCCAGAGCAGGTTGAAGCACAAGATCTTCTGGAGGAGGTAAAATTGGGGGATGAACAAAACCCCAATCCAGTGTTCATTAATAAACAGCTTGAACCAGAGGTGAAAGCTGAGTTGATAGCACTATTAAAAGCAAACAAGGATTGCTTTACATGGAGTTACAAGGAACTGCCTGGATTGGACAGGGAATTGGTGGAGCATAGGTTGCCTATCAAGCCACAATTCAAACCTGTAAAGCAGCCAACCAGGAAGATGAGTCCAGAGACCATTGCGGGAGTTAAAAAGGAGATGCAGAGGCTTCTAGATGCAGGTTTTATTAGAACAGCCAGGTATGTCGAATGGCTATCCAATGTGGTTCCAGTCCCTAAAAAGAATGGGACTATCAGGATCTTTGTTGACTTTCGAAACCTAAATACTGCAACTCCTAAAGATGAATATCCAATGCCTAATGTGGATACACTTGTGGACGGTTCAGCTGGACACAAGATATTATCCATATTGGATGGGCATTCAGGGTATAATCAAATTTGTATTGCAAAGGAAGATGTGCATAAAACAGCATTTGCTTGCCCTGGTAATATTGGCATCTTCGAATGGGTCAAAATGCCATTTGGACTAAAAAATGCTGGAGCCACTTACCAAAGGGCTATGAATGCCATTTTTCATGATTTGGTTGGAAGTTTTCTTGAGTGTTACATAGATGATATCATTGTGAAGTCAAATTCTGATGAAGATCACCTGAAACACTTAGAGAAGGCATTTCAACAAATGAAGCATTATCAGTTGAAATTGAATCCAGAGAAGTGTGCTTTTGGAGTGTCAGCTGGAAAATTTCTGGGATATTTAGTCCATAACAAAGGAATACAAGTTGACAAGAACAAAGCAAAGGCTATTATTGAAGCCAAACCACCTTCTACAAAGAAGGAGTTGCAAAGGTTTCTTGGTCAATTAAATTTCCTTCGAAGGTTTATATCTAACACTGCAGGGAAAACTAAAATCTTCTCGTCTTTGTTGAAATTGAAGGAAGGGGAAGAATTCAAGTGGTCCAGAGAGCATGATGAGGCCTTCGAAGCCATCAAGGGCTATCTAGCCAGTCCTCCTGTTTTGGCACCTCCCATCAAAGGAAAGCCAGTGAAGTTGTACTTAGCTGCAACACACGACTCAATAGGAGTACTGTTGGCTCAAGACAATGAGGATGGCAAGGAAAGAGCAGTTTATTATCTTAGTAGGTTCCTAAACTCCTGTGAATGCAAGTATGCTGCAGTAGAGAAATTGTGTTTAGCTTTGTTTTATGCTTCCAAGAAACTCAGGCATTATATGTTGCCTAGAGTAACTTATGTTATTTCTCAAATTGATGTAATTAAGCACATGCTTTCTAAGCCAGTGCTTAGTGGGAAGATTGGGAAATGGATAGTATCTTTAATTGAGTTTTGTCTTGAATATGTACCGCAAAAATCAGTAAAAGGCCAGGCATTGGCCAACTTTCTAGCTGATCATCCAAATGAGCTTGAGACACCAAGAGCGTTGGAAGCCACTGTGGTTGAGATCAAGCCATGGAAATTATGGTTCGATGAGTCAAGAACAGCTCAAATGGCCGGAGTAGGCATAGTTATTGAATCTCCCCAAGGGTTGAAAACCAAATATGGTTTTCGACTGAATGAGGGACAATGCTCCAATAATCAGGCAGAATATGAAGCGTTGATCATAGGATTAGAAATTTTACTTAACCTGAAAGTGAGTGTTGCTGAAGTTTTTGGAGATTTTCAGTTAGTGATAAATCAACTAAATGGACAGTTTAAATGCACTAGTCCTGCGTTGATAATTTATTATCAACAGGCTAAGAGGTTGATAGATCAGTTCAATATGCTCACTTTAACTTATGTTCCCAGATTCTTTAATGAAGAAGCTGATGAAATAGCCCAAAGGGCATCTGGTTTCAGAGTTCTAGCAGAAGAAGAAAAGGAATTTTGTCAATTAACTTTGAGAAAATCTCTGCCCATGTTACAAAGTAGGATAACTGGTTTCGAAGTATTGGAAATTAATGCACCCACTAGTCAAAATGTTGATTGGAGACAAGCATTGATTGAATATTTAACCAAACCAGACAGTGTTGCAGACAAGGCAACCAGATTGAAAGCAATAAACTACATAATGTACAACAATGAGCTATTCAAGAGAGGGATGGACGGCCTTCTGTTGAAATGCTTAAATAAAGTAAGTGCTTTTAAGGTAATGGCTGAAGTGCATGAAGGGATTTGTGGAGCACATCAAGCTGGCATAAAAATGAGATGGTTGATAAGGAGGTATGGTTATTATTGGCCTACCATCCTTAAAGATTGTATAGATTATGCAAAAGGGTGTCAAGCCTGTCAAAAAACAGGTCCACTCAAGCGTTTGCCAGTCACAGATTTACAATATGTGATAAAACCATGGCCTTTCAGGGGTTGGGCCATGGACATGATTGGGATGATTTATCCTCCTTCATTGGAAAAGCATAAGTTTATCTTAGTGGCTACTGATTATTTCACAAAATGGGTGGAAGCACAAGTTTATCAGGAGGTAAAGCAAACCTATGTTATTGATTTCATAAAAGGAATCATATACAGGTTTGGAAGCCCTCAAACGATAACAGTGGATAATGGTTCCATATTCGAAGGGAAGCTGGTAAAGAATTTTGCTAGTAACCATGGAATTTCATTAATATATACCAGCACATATTATGCTCAGTCAAATGGTCAAGCAGAATCAACCAATAAGATCATCAAGAAGGGGATTCAAAGAATGGTGGATCAGAACCCAGAGGTTTGGCATGAGATGTTACTTGACACTTTGTGGGCATATAGAAATACAAAGAGGACTAGCACGGGCACGACTCCATTTGCATTAACTTATGGACATGATGCTGTGTTGCCTATGGAGATTACTGTAAGATCTCAAAGAGTAGCGTGTCAAAATAATTTGGACACAGGGTCTTATCATCAAGCCATGCACATGGAGTTAGAAGACATTGATGAAGCCAGAGTAAAGGCTTTAAATCAAATCATGTTGCAAAAGGCAAGAGTAGCAAGGAGTTATAATAAGAGAGTCGCCCTTCGAAGCTTTGATGAAGGAGATCTTGTATGGAAGGTTATTCTTCCTATCAGGGATAGGAGGGTAAAAAGGGATGGATTAGGAAAATGAGCGCCAACATGGGAAGGGCCTCTTCAAATCCATAGAGTGTTGAGAGGAGGAGCCTATCATTTGAGAAATCTTGATGGTTATGTTCATCGAAGGAAAATCAATGGAAGGCATCTCAAAGCTTATACTCCATCAATATGGGAATCCTTTCATAGAAGATAGCTTTCGAGGGAAGTTTTCTGAGGTTTTCGATGGAATTGGATTATTTTTAAGCTAAAGCCAAAGCGAATCCCGAATTCGAGGCATTGGTTGTATAGCGGTAAGATTTTAATTGGTTTTGACATTCAGGAGTTCTTTTCTATGAAGTTCTTATATGATCACGTTTCAGCCAGTGTGTCATATTAGCATTCGAAGCCATGAAAGAGTCAAGCACTATCAACCAAATTTCCATTATATTTATGAAACAACAAAACAAAAGGAAACCCAAATGGGTTGAAACAGACCCAAGTGGATCTGAGCAAAATAAAACACAAACAGATCCAAGTGGATCTGAACAAAAAAAACCCCTCCGGCCTAAAAAAGCAAAAATGAAGATCATATTTGATCCTCACAGTCCCAAAGGAGAATCTTTAAGAAGATCCTCCCTCCGGGGGATTTTTTGATTCGTGAGCCGAAAGGACGGATGAGAGATCCTCCCAGGTCCTGGCCAAGCAGAGACGTGAAGCTGTCTCCACGCACACCAGCTGGCTTCGAAGCTGTTCGACCTCGCTTCGAAGGGCTTGGAGATCCGTTTGGATCTCTCTCTTGAGCTCCGTAAGCATGTTGGCTAGCCTAGCAATCTCAGCTGCAAGGTTGACAGAAAGAGTGGGCTGATCAGCATCCATGATTGGATATGTGGAGCGGGAGAGAGTGAAAGAGAGAATGCACCGTCCTGATAACACATTGGTGTATTTATAATCAAACGAGTACAGGGAGTCCACTTCAGTGATTATGGGCATTGATGAGTGGAAATACGTAAGGCTCAGAAGACGAAGGGTCTGAGAGCGTTTGGACGGGATGCCTTCTGATAATTAATGAATTGCAACTCACAAGGAGACGGCTGGAATGCCTCGGGAAATAAATGAGTTGGATAAATTAATTTAGACCGCGTGTGGTTGGTTTTCGAAGAGCTAGCGTGTTTCAGCGTTGTCAACATTGTTTATTATTTATTCGAGAGCTTCGAAGGAGAAGCCCAGTCAGGAGTAAATAATACAAAAGTGCTTGTGAGGAAATTTTTTGTTTCTGTGATTTTCTTCATGCTTGCTACGTCCATGTTAGTATTTAGCATCAGAAGCAGAGTGAAAGCGGTAACGAAAGGCTAAACTACCAGTTCGTTGGTCAAAGCCAGTTGGAAACATAAATATGAATAAGCAGTTTTCATTTCATCAACTCGGAAGGTTACAAGTGGATTACATTGAGAAACCTATCTAAGGATCCATTACATTTGAATAAAGGATTACATTGAGAAACCTATCTAGGGTCTATTAGTATCTCGAAGCTGGGTCCCTAGGGATCAAAGCTGAGTCTCTAGGGATAATCCAACTGAGATACAAAGACTAGGACCAAGCTTCATTGAGACTTGATCCAAGTTCCCTACCAGTTATTGGTAGGGATATAGAGCTCCTAGCATCACAGTTGGAAGCTCATAGATCCATAGGTAGGTAGGTGGGCTTCGAAGACCATTGTTGGTTAGAATCTTTGGTCTTCGAAGCGACCGCTAGATACAGGCACATCGCAAGAAGTGATGTGGCTGTACCTAAGGGCCTTAGGGTTTAGGGAATATCTCGCAAGAAATGATATGGCTATGTTTTGAAGCTTTTTCTCAGAAACAGGGGAGGAGGCTTCATGGTGAGTTTCTTAGAAGCCCTAACTGAGAAGTGTGGTTTGGAAGCTGCTGAAAGAAGGAAAGCGAGGGAAGAAGACGTTTGTGAGTTTTCTTTTTCCGAGACCTCTATTTATACTAGTAAGTTTGAGAATATTCATTTATGGCTCTTTAAGAGACGGTAGGTGGAGCGTTGGCACAGTAATCTTTCTGAGTTATGGAAAGTGGAAAACAGTGTTTGGTTTAATGGCGGGTGTACTTGCCCAGGAGAATCGAATAACTAATGAAAGAATAAAGTACAAACTGTGTAAAGTTACAGAAAAGGACTAGTTACATTACAAATGCTAGTTAGTAGTCCTCGAAGAGAACTAAAGTTAGTATCCAAAAGGGACGTATGAGCTGCTCTTCTCCTCTGTTCCTCTCGAAGGGAAGGAATAAGTCGTGGGAGAATTGACTCATCCCTTAGTGCTTCACTCTCAAGTTCTGGGAAGCCCCTTGAAACTTCAGCTCTCTCTTCCCTAACTTTCTCCATCTCTTCTTGTAACCGTTGCATTTTCTTGTCAAGCTCTGAAAGCTTATCTCTTCGAGCCTGATATAAAGATAGACGAGAGGCGGTCTCGAGTGCTTTGGCTTCTAACTTGTTGGCCTTTTCGAAGGTCAATCCAATGCTCTCGGACAAGAAACGATTGTGAGCAATCAATTCACTGAACTGCTTGAGTTGCTCTTGGAGAGTGGAATTGATTGACATGGGAAGGCCTTGGGAGAGAAGTAAAGCTTGATGGCACACCTCAAAATGATAGGCTAAACCATGTTCGATCAGAGTAGGAAGTCCTAGTTGATTTAGAGTCTTCAGAAGACTCTTTAATATCAGAACCTCTTCCTTCGAAAGAACATGTTTAATCCTAAAGGAGGGCAAGAGAAGAGGTGTGGACGGGCTCAAGAGTTGCTGAAGGCTTTCCAAGGGATTCGAAGAGATAAGAGGAGTGGGAGTAGCTATTTTATTACAAAATTCTTCCAATTGACTTTTAAAGAAGGATATGTCAAAAACCACTAAGGGCAAGTCAATTGGAGAAGAGGAAGATGTGGGATGGTCTTCAGGAAGAAGAGCCATGCCTGTTACCTGCATAAGGTTCATAAGTTAAAGTTAAGTGGAATGAAAAACAGGAAATGAAAGGTTTGACTGATTGTCAAGAGTACCTGATCAGAGGAAGAGGTTGAACTGGAGCCTTGATCCTCAACACTTCTAGGAGTATGGCTCTTCGAAGTCAAAATAGGGTTCATCCTTAGAGGTCCCTCCTCTGAAACCGATGAGGGAGTGAGGGGGAAGTCTCTCTGAAGGAGGGGAAGTGGCCCCAGAGTCTTCGAAGGAGCCAAACCAGCTATAACCTGTGCAAAGGTTGGCTCAGTAAGGAATGACAGCAAAGTATGCATGTCAATATCCTTTGCAGCAGAGTCTTTCTGTACAGAAAGAGCTTGAGCAGGGGATGGCTGCAAAGGACAAAGGAAAGTTAGAGTGAATCCTTTCACAATTCAAAAGGTGAGTGTTCAGAAGATACCTTTTGTGGGACATCTTCTGACGTTTGGCTTAAGGGCTCTATCACTTCTTGTGGAAGGTAGGGAGCAGGAGTTAGCTCCAATGCCTCAACAGGAGGTGCAGCTTGAGCCTACAAAGAAGTTGACAGTGAATCACGAGCACAAGAGACACATGAGAATGTGTGCAGTGTAAATTGACTTACCTCTTCTGGGGAGGAAGGTCTTTTTGGAGAAACAGGCCTCTTGGGAGGAGTTGTTTTCCTCACATAGAGGAGGGTCTCCTTCACTTGCCTTGTTTCACCTGGTTCGAACTCAAGGATTAGAATAAAGTTCTCTTACTCCTAAGGGAGTACTGAACCATAAATGAGAAAGGAATGTACCCTTGGAGGCAGGTGTCTCTGTGTCACTTTCTGTTTCTTCATCACTGGAAGAAACCTGAGGGCCACGTTTCCTAGTGGTCCTTGTTCTCTTCGAAGCTGAAGGGAAGGGGATAAGAAGGTAACTCGGATAAGAATATGGGAGCTTAAAGAGTAATTGGAAGGAAGGAAACCAACCTGGAGGTGCAGCTGAGAGCTCAAGATAGTGCTTGGTGGGAATTACTTCTTTGGGCGGAGAAGTAATTTTTCTTCTCTTCGAAGCACTTTCTGAAGAAGAGGGGGCTCCTGCAGTATTGAATGTAATTAGGTTTGGTTTCGGCAGAAAAGAAGATGTGTTCAGGGACACTTACCTCTTTTTTGTGTTACCCTCGTAGATTGCCTTCTTGGTGGAGAGGGAGGAACGACCATTGCGATTGGAGAGGCTTCAACTGGAGTCAATTGCTGTTCAACTTCGCCTCCAGCAATGTCTTCGATCCCTCCAGCCAGGCCAAATGCGTTGTTAGAGGAAAAGGAGGACGAGTCATTTTTTCCTCCATGACCAAACTCAGACTTCTCAAACCCAATGTGGGCTAGAAACTGTTTGTAGGGTTTAACCCCTGAGAGGAAAGAGCAGTTAGAGTGCCACCAGTCGTCAAATGCAGGGGTGGTGCGCACTTCAGGTTCCCTGAAGTCCTGAGTAATTGTCCTCCTCAATGCATTTCGGGCTTGAGCAAACCCTGTCAGGAAATGCTCGACCGAGATGGGTGATCGTTCAGACATACAAATGTTGGCAAAGCCACAGCAAGGGGAAGGTATGCCTTGAACAAAGTCTAGCTGTCTAGCAAATTGTGCAGGGCAGTATACCTCTGCATGTGCTATGGACTTGAGGGTGTTCGACGAGGAAATAAAGATCTCTCTGCTCGTCAGAATGTTGCTCCATGCTTGGAGAGCTAGAGAGGATCTTCCTTGTCTATCCGCCAGAATGTCGAACAACCATGCTGGCCCAACAAGAGTGGGGAATGGATTGGGCCACTCCCTGTCTGAGGCAAGACCAGCAAAAAAGCAGAGGTAGTACACCAAAGTCTGTGTTGTACTGTCCTCTGGGTGAACGTAGTTGTCACCGTGGACATTGGGCACTTCGACAAGGCCAGTAAGGGATTTAGGCGTTTTGAAGGGACCCAACTCAGGAAAGTAGGCATGAAGCCATAGTTGAATAAACCATTGGGGGCCTCCCTGTGAGTAGTTCAAACCCTTCTGATAGAAGTCATACCCAGCTTTGTAGACGTGGCCAAGGAAGAAGGAGGCGAAGTCGAACTCTTCACCTCTAGCAAGTGCCAGTGCCACCGGAACGAATTCATTCATCACTCTTTTTCCAGAATGGCAGAAGATGTGCTTGCAGAGTGTGTAGAGGATGTAGGCAAAAAACTCTGTCTCGGTTACTTCCCCTACCAATTTCTTTTCCCTGATGCAGAAATGGGAAAAAGCCCCGTTGGTGGCGGTCAAACGAGTAAAGCCCTCGGGAGGATGATACTCCTGGGTAGGGTCAAATTGGGGGCCATATGGAATGAGCCCCAGCATTTGGGTGACATCCAGAACTGTGGGTGCCATCATGCCACAGTTAAAGCGAAAGAAGTTGAAGGATGGGTCCCAAAAGGCCAAAGCGGCCTGAATCAGAGAAGGATTTTGTGGGACCCCCCTTCGAAGGAGGGTAATAATTCTTTTCAAACCCACCTTCTCTAAATCATCCGACTTCGCAGCCAGCATACGAGTGGTCCATATCTTCCAATCCTTGTCCAATGTGGGCCAACAGGGGAACGATTTCTTTGGGAAGTTTTGCCAATCGAGGCTCGAACAAGCCCGGATTTCGGCATCCCCCAGTCGAGGATAATAAAGAGAAAGCCTAGCAGGGATTTCTCCTATGAGTTGAGGGCCCAAGATGTAAGTACCTTCTTTGCTAGGGTTTGGAATGAAGACCCTGGCGTCGAGGTAGGGCTCTCCGGTCGGTCCCGGTGTTTTTCCTGACACGAACCGCCTCAATGCCAAAGAGGGAGTAGGATGTTCTGAGG
>BPLS01017049.1:0-13170 GCA_019656275.1 Rhododendron kiyosumense
TATCCTCACAATGGTTCCGCCGCACCGGGTTCCCATTGGCACACATTTGCATTGGCTCCTCTCCACGGATAACCAAGCTATACCTCACCATGGTTCCGCCGGTCCGGGATCCCATGGGAACACACACACCCTCACAATGGTTCCGCTGCTCCGGTTTCCCATTGGAACACACACACACCTCACACAATGGGCAAGTCCGGCCACATTGCGGATTTCAAAACATTTCAACATTTACAAACACACCCTAGGTGTCATGTTTCTACTTTCTCGATTCTCGTGTCTCGTTTACATGCAAGACTCCGGGGTAGGACAAAAGTAAACATCAAACATCATAATCCAACAAGATCATCCAACTCTATGTTCAAATCAAAGCTTAAAGCTTAACGGCACAAGTAATACAAACAACTCACATAATCATGCTCATAATCAATTGCAAGATCAAAATACAAATACTTACATTCAAATGCGAATTTAATCTTTCTTGAAATTCAAACTTCTTTCTTTTTGGAAAGTTTAAAAGAACATTTGTTTTTGAAACGATACTAGAGTTAGAAGAGTAAGATTAAACTACTTTATACTTGGAAAAGTAGGTAAGGATCACTACCTTGATCCGAAACTAGTCGGGGCCGAATAAGCTAGGTGGAATTTCCCTCGAATCTGGACCGAACTTCGAACGGCAGTAACTCGGTCAATCCTTGGCCGAATAGAGTCGTTCTTGGGTCTAGAACGAAGCTCTCTAAACCCTCTACAACTCTCGAGAAGAAAGTTAATCCTAGAAACGAACCTAGGTTGGAGAGAAATGGGGATGAAAGAAGGGACAGTGAGCTGTCCAGAATTGAAAAATCCAGATTTTTCACTGAACTTCGGATGACGATATCTGGGTCATTTCTTAACCGATTGGGGTGATTCTTGAGCCTAACTTCAAGGTTTCGAAGCGCTCTACAACTTTCCAGAAGGAAGTTGATCCTAAAAACTACTCTAGACAGGAGAAAACAGAGGATTTCCGACGGGACAGTGGCTGCCCAGAAAAACAGAAAATGATTTCTAGAGAGAAGGAAGAGCTATTGCTTGAGGTGTGCTTTGAAAGGCTTGGAATGGCCTTCTATTTATAGGCAAAGGGCTTGGCCTTCTCCTCTTTCTCACTCTAAGCCTCACCTTGACACTTGGCAAGAGATCATGGAAGATCAAAGGAAAAATCCTAGACTTGTAAGGCTATGGTGTACCTTGGAGATATTCTTGGATTAAATGGAAGGATGAGATTAGATTGGTACACAATCCAAGGGTTAGGAAAATTCCAACTTAAATGGAAATATCAATGGAAAATCAATGGAAAATCCTAGCTTGTAAGGCTATTCTTGTACCTTGGTGATTCTTGGATCAATTGGATGGTTGAGATGGAAATGGTACATGATCCAAGGGTTAAGAAGCTTGCTAGGTGTCCAAGAAGTATATCTAATCAAATCCCACTTTTAAGCATAAATCAAGGAAGAATCCTAGACTTGTAAGGCTACTTTTGTACCAAGATTGATCTTGGATCAATTGGATGGCTAGGATTGATCCTTGGTGGGCAAGAATATATTGGTACAAGATCTAAGGGTTCTAACAAGTGCAAGGTGTACCAAGGAGTACAATGGAGTTTAATTCTTTGCTTGGAAAAGAAAAATCTCCAAGATTGGATGTACAATGGAAGATCAAGGGTGAGTACCAATCAAATCTCTCTCCCTCTCTCCTCTCCCAACCGGCCCTCTCTCTCTCTCTCTCTCTCTCTCTCCCAAGTACACACATACACACACACATATATATATATATATATACACACATGCATACAACAATTAAAATATAGTACTTTTGGTACTATGAGATCAAAGGAGATTTTAAATGGCAAGATTTTCTCATTTAAAACAAATCAATAGGCACATGTACAAAGCTAATATTTAAGTCTCCCATGTGCTAGGATGGAAGAACAACCTATTACCCATTGGGTAATAAATCCCCTAACTTCTATTGTCCAATGGACAATAGTGACTTGGCAACTTTTATTTTAAAATAATTGGTACTTTGGCACATGGGGTTTAAAAGAAATATTAAATTAATCAACCCATGTACTTTGTTGAAAGATGAACCTTTTACCCAATGGATAATAACCACCCTAACTTTTATTATCCAATGGATAATAGTTGCTAGGGAGATTAAACAATAAAGTAATCCAAAAAGTACAATAAAGTAATCAAAAAGTAATCAAAAAGTTACTTTTTACTATTCATAGCACTTTAATAAAGTAGACTTTTAATATAAACAAATGGGGTTTCTATTATCCAATGGACAATAGTTTCCCTAACATTTATTGTCCAATGGACAAAGAAAATAACCAATTTGATTAAAAGAAAAAGAATATTAAAATTCTTAGTCTAGGTTCAAAAGGTTCAAAATGTTCAAAAGGTTCAAGGGGGGCAAAACGGTCATTTTGCGGTTAGGCAAAAGTAACTAGGTAACTTCCTAGCTCGGTTACTCCAATTGGATGGTTGAAAGCTACAAGGTTTGCTAAATCGGACTAAAGCGCAAAGAATTCAAATTTCAAGGGGCAAAAACGTAATTTTGACAAATCTCAAGGAAATTAAAAGCAATTGCAATAAAATTCAAATACTTAACGAAATTTTTAACGACCGAAAATCAGGGTCGTTACACGTGCCCAGTAGAGAAATCTACACATCTATTATATACGAATGGGATGACAGGTAGAATGAATAACAGAAGTAAGGTACAGTATCTCAAAGGATGACACGAAACCCAACTAGTAATTTTCCCAACGTCGACGACATAAATGAAGTACCGTGACTACACACCAAAACTCTAATTCAGCCACGAGGACATACCATCTATACAATTTTCTCATGACTACCACCGTCCCTCATATTACTTCGAATCACCAATCCGATATCTCGACTTATGTGTAGGGAGGTATTCCAGAACAGGTAAGTTTAGTCGCCGAACACGTGATGTATTAGGGACACGTGGCAGGCACGATAAGTCTATCGCCGGGTAGTGCGATGAGAAGCGATGTGGACCAGTGACACGTGAAGTCATTGGTCCACATAGTCTGTTCGGCTGATAAGGACAAAGACATGTGAAGTCATTTGTCCAGATATAACGACATGGACCAGTTGTATGTGAGGTCAGTGGTCCAAAAGGACTGTTCGGCAAGGAGGAAGCCGAACAGTGGAAGAAGTTGCCCTAATTCATGCCGTGGCAAGAATGCTCTAGAATGGTAATATTCTGTAAAAGAATGAGATGCCGAGTATATGGGAGCGATGCAAGAGACCCAATGTGCGTGGGGTGTATGGATAATTATGGGAAAGAGTCCCAAAAGGACTGAGAGTCCAATAAAGATTAAGATATTGTACAGATAAGGGAATGAGAATCCACGAGATACTAGGTTTCCTATACGAGGTTGGAATCCTAGAGCAACAGGGATGCTTGGGCAGCAAGCATCCGCAAACCTATAAATACAAGGTAAACCTGGAGGTAAAAGGTACGCAATATTTGGCCATCTCTTATTGTCTTCCTACTGATAACTAGGGTTCATTGCTAGTTCGCGATACTAACTTAGCCATCGGAGGGCCTTTGCCACGAGAGGCAAAGGTGCACTCATCCCTTGTCTGTTTTGCAGCTTAGGGTTCCGACGAAGAACTAGGGTTCCGGTGTAGAGGCACGTGAAGCCGTTGCAGTTTGGTGTTGTTCAGAGCACCAATTGTTTTCATCCCCCTACAATTGGCGCCGTCTGTGGGAAACGAAAGAATTTCATGAAAAAGATAACTGTGATGGAAGAAGATCCAACCACGCTGTTCAATCCAAAGAACCAGTTAAGTGGTGGAGGGGATAAATCTCTACCAGGTGCTCCGAAAAAGCCCACTGGAAGAGAGGACAAAGCAACTACTGGCTCCATGAGAAGGAGCAAGTCCTACCGAAGAGAGGCATCCGTGGACCGTTCAAAAGTGTCCATAACAGCGAGGATATCCTCGACAAAAAGAGGAAGGAGATTGAGGAGTACGCTCGTTTGATTAAAAGACGAGAGTACAAGATCACCCGGAAGACTCCGGGCTCTCACGAAGGGATTCTGGAGAAGATAGGAGGGCTCTGCTAGTCCATAAAGAGCCTCATTCACGAGGAAGAAGGAGCAGGAGCAATAGTCCTACCACGAGACGGTATGAAGCTTCCCCACGAAGAAGAAGAAGCAGAAGTAAAGACCGCACACTAGAAAGGCGAAGGACTTCTTCACGAAGAAGAAGGAGCAGAGAATGGAGTTCCTCATCTGAGGAAAAGACAAGGAAGCATCACCGTGACAGGTATGAGAGACCTGATGCTGACTAGGCCAAAGTTACGGCTCACAAGACGAAGGAAAATGAGGAAGGGACAGTGTCCGCACGAGAAGTGGCACGTAAAGCCCTGAGTAACATCGCAGCTTCACCGTTTGCGAGGAGGCTGCAGGAGGCCAGGTTGCCGAGCAGAGTGAAGCACGGAGCGTTCGTGCTTTACGAGACAAACACGGACCCTGTGGCTCACATACAGCATTACCAGCAGGCCATGTTCATGCACGATGGTGATGATGCCATTTTGTGCAAAATGTTCCCGTCAAGTCTAGGGAAGGTGGCCTTGAGTTGGTTTCATAAATTGGCAACACGATCCATAAGAGGATGGAGGCAGTTGGCAGAGGAATTCACTGCTAGGTTCTTGACAAGCAGAAAGGCCCCAAAGATGTTTGAGAGTCTATCCACCATGAAACAGGCGGAAAGCGAGCCGATCAGAGATTACGCAAAGAAGTACTGGGAAACTTTCAACGAGATTGAGAGTTGCAGTGAGGAATATGCCATAGAAACCTTCAAAACTGGTTTGCCTGTTCGGGGAGAACTGCGCCGCTCATTGAATAAACATCCAGTGGCAACGTTGGCCAAACTGATGGAGCGAATAGAGCAGCACGCCAGAATGGAGGATGACATACTCCGAGAGGACGGAAGGGTTGCTGCCGAACAGCCTAAGACGCCTGCCAAGAAGGTGGACAAACCTGAGCCCAAAACGTACAAGGAGCGCAAGGAGTACGGGCAGGCTAAGAAGGATCCATACAAGGAAAAGCAAGCCCCTGATCCCAAATCCTTCTTTTCTATCACTACTGTTTGGAAGGAGCCAATCTACAGGATTCTTTATCGAATAAAGAATCAGCCGTTCTTCAAGTGGCCCCCAAGTCTTGGCGGAGATAAAGACACTAAACGTGCTACGAATCAGCACTGCAGCTACCATAAGGATTGGGGCCACATGACTGAAGATTGCGAGATGTACAAGAAACACCTTGATGATTTGGTCTCTCGGGGCTATCTCAAGGAGTTTATCTAGGAAGATCCCAAGGAAAAAGGGAAGGCCATGGAACTGGATTACGAGCAGAATCCTAAGGGGGTAATCCACATGATACATGGGCTGGCCGCACCTTATACGAGAAATGAGGTTAGACTGTTGCAAAGACAGTTTAAGCACGATCAGCATGTGATGCGATTGGGTAATAAAAGAGGGCGAGAGAGTGACGTATGCAATGAGAGCATAGCCTTC
This sequence comes from Rhododendron kiyosumense, assembly GCA_019656275.1. Classification (NCBI taxonomy): domain Eukaryota; kingdom Viridiplantae; phylum Streptophyta; class Magnoliopsida; order Ericales; family Ericaceae; genus Rhododendron; species Rhododendron kiyosumense. Next base: position 5,596 of record BPLS01017049.1, read on the forward strand.
ACAGATGACGATTTGGGAGAGGTCCAGATACCTCATAATGATGCTCTGGTCATAACCCTACGAGTTGGGGAGTATGACATTGAAAGGATCCTAGTGGATTCAGGAAGTTGTACAGAGGTGATGTACTACGACGCGTTCAAGAAGCTGGGTCTGGCCCAGACAGATTTGGAGCAGTCCACAACGCCATTGATTGGGTTTGGTGCAGGGGCAGTTTGGCCCCTTGGAAAGGTAACATTGCCTGTTTCGGCAGGATCAGTTGTTTGAGGATGGATTTTCTGGTCGTAGACGTCCCTTCTTCTTATAACGCGATTATAGGAAGAATCTGGTTACACAAAATGAGGGCAGTCTCCTCGACTTACCACCAGATGGTGAAATTCCCAGGGTCCAATGCGATCGAAGCAATTAGGGACAACCAGAAGGCGGCCCAACAATGTTTGATTTCCATCGTTAAGAAGGCCCCGAAGGCCCATCATGTTCATACACTGGAAGTGCCAGATCAACTGACTATCGAGGATGTCGGAAGATGCCTGGCTGATAAGGTAATTGAAGGCTTGCAAAAAATTAAGATCAACGAGGCTGATCCTGAAAGATATTTTTTGATTGGGGAATCACTACCAGCAGAGGAAAAGACCGAGTCAATACAGTTTCTGAAGGAATATGTCGATGTGTTTGCATGGGTACCAGAAGAGATGCCCGGTGTAGATGCTGACATAATCTGTCACCATCTGAATGTTGACCCTCAGCATAAGCCAGTTATTCAGAGAAAACGTAGGGCGGCCGTACAGCACGTGGATGCTGTTGTTGAAGAGGTTAATCGATTGCTTGAGGCAAAAGCAATACGTGAGGTTCACTACCCTGAGTGGCTGTCCAACACCGTGGTCGTAAAGAAGAAGAATGGGAAGTGGCGTGTCTATGTGGACTTCACAGAATTGAACAAGGCCTGCCCTAAGGATAGTTTTCCCCTCCCAAGGATAGACCAGTTGGTTGATGCAACAGCTGGCTACGAGCGAATGAGTTTTCTTGATGCGTATCGAGAATACCATCAAATTGCTATGTTTGGGCCCGATCAGGAGAAGACATCTTTCATCACCCCACGGGGTTTGTACTGCTATAGTGTCATGCCGTTTGGGCTAAGAAACGCAGGGGCGACATACCAAAGGCTTGCGACTATCATGTTCAGGGAGCTGCTCGGGAAAACTATAGAGGTTTACATAGACGATATGGTGGTGAAAAGCCGAGACAAGCGAGGGCATATTACAGACTTAAGGGAAGTCTTTGAGATCTTGAGGAAGTACAAACTGAAACTCAACGCCTCGAAATGTGCGTTTGGGGTTGGTTCTGGGAAATTCCTAGGGCACTTGGTCACTATGAGGGGAATTGAGGCTAACCCAGATCAGATTGCGGCCTTGCAGAGGCTGCAAAGTCCAAAAACCATGAAGGAGGTCCAGAGACTAACTGGGATGGCTGCAGCACTCAATAGATTTATCAGCAGATCAAGTGTCAAGTGTAGGCCTTTCTTTCAGTTATTGAAAAAAAGGGAAGGATTCGAATGGGGAGCAGAATGTGAGCAAGCTTTCCAGGACCTGAAAAAGTATCTGGCCGAGCCTTCTCTTCTGTCAACCCCGCAGCCAGGTGAGTCCTTGATTTTGTACTTAGCTGTTTCTGAGCATGCTATGAGTGCAGTCCTGTTAAGGGATTTTAGAATCGAGCAAATCCCAATATATTATGTAAGCAAGACATTGCTAGACACAGAAACAAGATATCTGCCTTTAGAAAAACTTGTCCTGGCACTTAGGACAGCAACGAGAAAATTGCCCCACTACTTCCAGAGCCACAGGGTTGTGGTCTATACTGAATTTCCACTAAAGTCGCTACTACGAAAGGCAGATTTTTCAGGAAGAATCTCGATGTGGTCCGTCGAGTTGAGTCAATACGATATTGATTATCAACCACGAACAGCAATCAAAGGCCAAGTGTTGGCTGATTTTGTGGCAGAGTTTTCTCCCACGGTAGCTCCCCTGCCTCCTACGAAAAAGGAACAGGAGAGTAAAACATTGTCCACGAGGGATAAAGTCTCAGCCGAACAGGATAATACGGAATGGAATTTATTCGTTGACGGATCAACTTGTAACACTGGTTCGGGAATTGGTGTTGTTCTTTTTCCACCCGGAGGAGTTATGATAGAACTGTCTGTCCGGCTGGGATTCAACGCATCAAATAACGTGGCGGAGTACGAGGCACTCCTAGCTGGATTGAGAAGTGCGAAAACTCTGAAGGCAAAAAGAGTGAGGGTGCATTGTGATTCACAACTTGTGGTGAATCAGCTGTTCGGCGAATATCAGGCCCGGAATGAGAAAATGGCGGCATATGTGGAAGCCGCCAAAGATTTACTTGATACCTTTGAGAGGGTCCACATTGAACAGATAAGTTCTGGACAGAATGCACATGCCGATTCACTGGCGTGGCTGGCTGCAGCGGTCCCAACTGAACTCAAGCGAAGAGTTGCAGTTGAGTATCTGTCAGAGCCGAGCATTGGGAAAAGCGTGGAGTTAGTTTTGGAAGTGAACCAAGGTCCAAGTTGGATGGACCCAATCATGGAATTTTTACGAGATGAAACACTCCCCACTGATAAAAAGGAGGCTCATAAGGTCAAAACCAAGTCTGCAAGGTTTTGGCTATCCCCAGAAGGAAAGCTTTACAGAAAGTCCTTCACAGGCCCATATTTGCTGTGCGTACACCCCGAGATGGTGCAGAAATTCCTTCACGAAATACATGAAGGAACATGTGGAAGTCATACTGGGGGCAGATCCATTGCCCACCGAGTAATTACTCAAGGCTACTGGTGGCCACATATGCAGGAGGATGCAAAGATGTATGTTAAAATTTGTGAGAAGTGTCAGAAATTCTCACCAATGATTCGAACACCAGCGGAGGATCTGGTGCCTTTGACAAGTCCTTGGCCGTTTGCTCAATGGGGAATGGACATCGTGGGTCCATTGCACAAAGCAACTGGGAATCGAAAATTCCTTTTAGTTGTGACAGAATATTTTACCAAATGGATTGAAGCTGAACCATTGGCCAAAATCACCGAACCCATGATAGAGAGGTTCGTGTGGAAAAGTATTATTACTCGATTTGGGGTTCCCTATTCTTTAATCACAGATAATGGGTCCCAATTTCAAAAGAAGTTCAAGGCGTTTTGTGCCCAGTATGGAATTCGGAACTATTATTCAACTCCAACGTACCCATAGAGTAACGGCCAGGCAGAAGCATCTAATAAAACCATTCTTGACGGGATCAAGAAGAGGTTGGATAAGGCCAAAGGGAAGTGGCCTGATGAATTGCCCCTTGTTTTATGGGCACATAGGACAACACCGAGGAGGTCTACGGGAGAGACCCCCTATTCATTGGCATACAGTACGGAGGCAGTCATACCTCTGGAAGTGGGACTTCCAACCAACAGGACTGTGTTGGTTGAAAGTGGGGGCAATGACAGAGCCCTTGAAATCGAGCTTGATCTCGCCGAGGAGAGGAGAGAAAGGGCCCTAGTCCATTTGGCCTTTTATCAGGAACAACTGATGAAGAGCTACAATAAGCATGTTCACCCTCGAGAATTTGGTGTTGGGGACCTTGTACTACGAAAGGTGCTCGGTAACACCAAAGTTGCCAACGAAGGCAAGCTAGGGGCCAACTGGGAAGGCCCGTATCGGGTAATAGAGATTGTGGGCATTGGGGCCTACAGATTGGTTGATCTGGACGGCATCCCAATCTCGAGGCCATGAAATGTTCATAATCTGAGAAAATTCTTTGTTTAGAAGAATTTAGTTTTATTTTAGATTGCACTACGTGATTGTGTGGGAATTATGAATAAATTCCCTTGTTTTCTCTTATTCTACTTACGGATTACTCTGTTTTAGTTGTAAGGGGTACGAATAACGCCCCCTTGAGTTCAGTCTATGAATAAAGACATTCTTTTCCTCACAGTATCTTCAGCTTTTTGAAATTATTGGTTTTTTAGATATGAAATATGAATACTGATTTTCTTTTCCTTATTCATATTGGGGAGCATGGGATTGGCACGAACGCCATATACGAATATATCTATGCTTGACAGCTTAAGAACCGTGCACGAACAAATGCTAAAGTATGAGAAACTTACCCCAAGTATGAAAACACTTGGAATGCATATAGAACACACGCAGTTGTTCGGGTACGGATACAATCATTCGAGTACGTGATTGTGCTAAACAGTATGAGATACTTTTAGTTCGAGAAACTTATAGTTGGGTATGAGATACCTCAAGTACGAATATACTTAGTAACATCTGAGTCTTGCATATGTGAACATGCAAGAAATCAAGTACGAAAGGCTTGGTTCTGTTATGACAAAATATGTCAAAACGATAGATAAACAATTCTAAGTACGAACATACTTAAGCAAAATCCAAGTACGAAACACTTGCATAAAGCTAAAAACGAAAAAAGATTACGATATTAAAAGCACGAGGTGTTTTAAATAAGAAGTATGAGATACCCACACGAAGGCCACGAAGAGTCGAGCAAACAGACGAAATCCAGAGTCATGCCACGAAGGGCCAAATACTTGTATCATCACAAACAAAAAAGAAAGAAGAGATATCAAAGTCTGATGCCTCGCAGGGCTGGAAAAAACTACAGTCACACAGGACCTGCAAGTTGTTCGGGGGAATTGATCACACCTATCAGCTACTTCAATCCAGGTTTTGGATCTCAGGGAATACATCTGCCGTAACACCCCCAGCGGCATTGCTTCCCTCCTCAACGGCAGGTTCATTAACAGCTTCCTGGACCGATACCTGTTCGGCCCCTGGCCCCTGTGGCTCCACCTGCGTTTCTTCATCAGCTTCAGCAAACTCATCAATTTGCTGGTCCACATCATCAGCAGGGGCATCATCCTGCTCCTCAGCTGCTGCTGCACGGCTACTGGGGAGATCATTCTCAACCCACAATGGAGAGTCGTCCGGAACACCTACCTTGGTCAAACAGGCCTCCCAGCTTGCGGCCCAGATTTGATCTTGGATGCCCGACATCTGTTCGACGTAGCTGGCAGTAGTAGCATCGAAGCCCTTCTTGTGGAATTATTACCCCGAGACGGTATAATGACAAAGCCGCCAAAGCACCTTAAAGGGTATCAATCGAATGGCTGCCCGGGGCTGACAAGTGTGATCCAGAATTGTTGTTTCTAAAAGCTTCACCCATTGCCCCCGAACAGTGGCAAGTGGATAAAGCTGGGGGAGCAATTGTAGGGAGGTATTCCAGAACAGGTAAGTTTAGTTGCCGAACACATGATGTATTAGGAACACGTGGCAGGCACGATAAGTCTATCGCCGGGCAGTGCGATGAGCAGCGATGTGGACCAGTGACACGTGAAGTCATTGGTCAACATAGTCTGCTCGGCTGATAAGGACAAAGACATGTGAAGTCATTTGTCCAGATATAACGACATGGACTAGTTGTATGTGAGGTCATTGGTCCAAAAGGACTGTTCGGCAAGGAGGAAGCCGAACAGTGGAAGAAGTTGCCCTAAATCATGACGTGGCAAGAATGCTCCAGAATGGTAATATTCTGTAAAAGAATGAGATCCCGAGTATATGGGAGCGATGCAAGAGACTCAATGTGCGTGGGGTGTACGGATAATTATGGGAAAGAGTCCCAAAAGGACTGAGAGTCCCATAAAGATTAAGATATTGTACAGATAAGGAAATGAGAATCCACGAGATACTAGCTTTCCTATACGAGTTTGGAATCCTAGAGAACAGGGATGCTTGGGCAGCAAGCATCCGCAAACCTATAAATACAAGGTAAACCTGGAGGTAAAAGGTACGCAATATTTGGCCATCTCTTATTGTCTTCCTACTGATAACTAGGGTTCATTGCTAGTTCGCGATACTAACTTAGCCATCGGAGGGCCTTTGCCACGAGAGGCAAAGGTGCACTCACCCCTTGTCTGTTTTGCAGATTAGGGTTCCGACGAAGAACTAGGGTTCCGGTGTAGAGGCACGTGAAGCCGTTGCAGTTTGGTGTTGTTCAAAGCACCAATTGTTTTCATCCCCCTACATTATGAAACTATCGTAATCAAAGAATCACAATGCCAATGTCATTCGTACAACCTACATTTTCACAATAATAGCCCCTTTTTATTCACATTATGCCACAATTTCCTCATCATTTTATATCATGAATAAAAGCTCCTGCCGGGCCAATTAAGAAATCCCGATACTCTCCACTAGTATCTCCCTCAGTGATGGAGCTAATTCAAGTCACATATCACTGGTCACCATACCTTCGATACACTTCACATTTTAGTCATTCATCTCAGTCACATATAATGAATTCACAACGAAAACTTATTCACATAAAAGTAGTACAAATAATTTCATCTCAATCAACTCGCTATCATTATGTTATTAGCTTCTCATCACCATACAAGCACTCACACATCAAAAGATAAACTCTCACAACGATTCATAGATTTCCACCTTGCAACTCGTAAAATTGTATAAGTTACGCAAGAGGTGTAACACATATCAAACACAAGGAAATGTCTCATGTAATCACGCCTAGCATTGTTTAACTCAAAGGAGTGTTCTATGTGTTCGTTTTTCACTTCACATGTTGACACATATAACCTTCGCCCCTCTTATATTCCTTATATTCTCTAAACCCTCATTTCAGTGTCAAACGACTCATATGGAACCCAACGATCACTATCAAGTGCTAAGTATACCACTAGCCTCGTCAACCCATTCAACTAGTACTTAGAAGAACCTAAGAATACCCATGTCTCACCCAAACGATTCTCAGGAAAAAGATATCGCAACATATACGAACATACCTATCTTATTTTGGCTACCAAATTTTATTGGTTAAGAATTAAGAGATGAGACCACCACAATTGGAAAGTACATTTCCGGCACATGAATTTCGATATAAAATTTGCCCAAAACGGAGTTCGGATGAAAAAGTTATGCTCGTTCGAAATTTTGCCAAAATGCTGAATTTTTCATTTCCTACCGGTAGGACACTTTTTCCTACCGGTAGGAGACTACAATTTCACGAAAATGACATCTCTGGACAGCTTTTCTACCGGTAGGGCCAAAACTCCTACCGGTAGGACTTGGGTTTTCAAAGTACGATTTTCAGACTCCACCAGAACATTTCTAACAACGAAACCAATGATTTAGGGCACGATTCAAACACCTATTCATCACATAAACACATAATAGAAGTGAGACATCCCTACCTTATGGGTTTTGAGCAAAACTCGAGCCTTTGACCGAGTCAACCAAGCTCCAACGAGGTCCGATCATGAATTTTCTTGGATATTCGGAAAGCCTGTGCTCCGTATAACAACTTTAATCCTCCGGCCTTGTCTGGAATCACACCCTAGGTAGATGAAATCGAAGAGAGAATAGAAGAGGGAGTTTTTTGGAGGAGAGGCGGAGAGAGAGATAGCCGAGAGAGAAAAATGGGAGAAATGATTCTCCTGGGGAAATTATTGGCATGGGGAGTAATCCCATACTCCCACCCCACACA
>BPLS01017051.1:0-11027 GCA_019656275.1 Rhododendron kiyosumense
TCTTGAAGGATTTGATCGAAGCAATACGCAGCAGTATTGGCTTCGAGCCATGTCTTGATTACTGGTAGGAAGTCCAAGAAACAGTGGATTTGGTAAGAAACCACGGAGGGAATGGAACATAGTACCAGTGTTTCGCAAGCCCATTTGAAATTGGTAAGTGGGACTTGTTCTTCCAGGATGTGGATATCCAGGAATGAGAAAGCCGCAAGGAGCTGCAGAGCTTTGCTCTTGTCAGTAGGATAGATGAAATAACCGTATTGCCATTGGAAATGAGGAGTGTTGATGGCAAGGTTATTCACCTCAGTGAACCAGTCGGGTTCTTCAGGAAGAGGAACCAACTTATTGGTCTCTTCGAAGTCAGCTGGGAAGTGTGGGGTTTGCACCTCTGTGAGCCAAAGGGTTTTTTGGGCTTGGGCCATGCGTTTAAAGTCGCAGTAAGGGGCAGGCCCAAGGTAGTTTTCCTCCTGTTTTAGGAAAGGAGAAAACTTGAGAGAGGAATAGATGGATTCGAGCATGCCCATGTGGACGGTGTCGTTACCACTCAAAGGCAGGAATTAACTCGCAAAAAGGGTTCGAAAGTGATGGAATCTGTTAGGTGTGGGGTCAGGTTGGTCAAACTTGACCAGTATGGTGCTAGTATTGGTATTGGTGGAGTTTTCTCCCCATGAGCCCCAGTTGGACCCATCACACGAATTCGAAGGGGTTAAAGAGGAATCCCAACCCGTGGGAGATGGGTTGGGGGTATGGAATGTTCGATCAGAAATAATTTTGCCTGCCAACATTCGAGGGGAATTTGGAGGAGACATTTGGGGAGAGTAAGATTGATGATCAAGGTTATCTAGAATAAGATTGATTTCTGGAAGAGAGTCCATAAACGTAAGACTTCTTGACAGAAAAGACTCAAATTCGAAGGGGTTTATGAGGGGTAATGTGATTCGTTAAACCCTATCATTAATTGCCATTTATAGGAGAATTATTGTAGCTATCTTTGGGAAGTTCAATGGACGTGCATGGGAATGAAATCCTGTCATGCTTCGTGCGTCCGAATTTGAAGGGACATGGGCAGAGAACGTGTGCCATTAACATTTATTTAGCATAAATAAAATGTTAATGCGGGGGGTGTGTTTACATCCTGAAAAGTGCCACCCAATGAAAAAATTCCACGTGGCCCCGAACGGTACGGCGGTTGTATGGAGCCTGTCCCGGTCGAGTACCAATTACAGAGGATTACAGGAATTAAGGGAGGCATTGTTTTTATGCAAACGGTGTCGTTTTAAAGTGAACCGGTGTCGTTTGAGTAGTATTTAAACGCTGGTTTGGGAGATTATTGGATCTAATTGTTGATTTAGACTTTGCGATCATCGAACGGTGCCCTCACTGCCCTGTTTCATAACTGAAATTAAATTCAATTACAGGGAATCATTTTGGAAGCAGACGTGTTGCATTAATTCTCGTTGCTTGAAAATAGGGATCACGATCCAGGAAGTGGCCATGAACACCATGATCAAAGCGAGCAGCGGAAGAAGGAATTCTGGAAATATCAAGGTAACCGTTCGAAAGCCCCCTTAACCGTTTTATGTGGCCAACGTGGGTATCAATCGAAGACGTGGAGATCGAAGGCAGGGCCAATGTCTATAAATAAAGAAGTGAAGCGAAGAGAGAAGCCCCCACAAAAATTCATATCATCTGACAACTCATACAAAATGATTGCTCAGAGATCTATCTTAGATTAGTTTTAGTTTAAAGTAGGATCTTTTTGTAAGTTGAAGGCTTATTTGCATGTAAGATTGCTTTTGATTAAATTCAAGTGTTCTTATTTTCTTGTAAGTTCTTTTCTTACCAAAGAATAGTCGTTTGTAAGTTCACTTTTGATTAAATTCAGTGTGCTTATTTTATTGTATTATTCTTAGAAGAATCTTAAGAGTGTTTGCATACAAACTTATCTTTGATTGAATTCGGGTTTGTTTGTGTTCAATCATCTTTTCTGGTTCGAAGCGCGTCAATCTTTTATTTGGTTGATACCTTAAGGAAAAATCCTCTTAGTTGAGGTAATCGAACGGATAACACAATTGCCTGATTGAAATTAGTTGTTTCAAATCAATTTGAAAAGAGTAATTTCATCTGTGAAGTTATTTCTTTTCTGGCACGCCCGCACACAATCATTTGCCATTTGATTGAGCTAATTCAGCCCAAACACATACATGTGTCATAAATTGTAAGAACATCAAATAAACAAGTACTTAAAATCTAAGGTAGACTTAAGGCCTAGGATTTTCTTACCAACTCACTAAATAGGCCTAGGGTACTATAGGAAATATTATATCTCTCCTAGGTACTAATATATATATACATATATACACATGTACAAAGGTGGGTGAAATTCCAATAAAATAAAATAAAAGGGTACTTTTGGAATTATGCACTTTTGATTAAAATTGTAAGTACTTTCCCATGTGATTAAAGAAAGTGATTAATTTAATGATCCCATAGTACTTTGAAAGATTTACTCTATTGTCCAATGGTTAAAACTTCCCCTAACATCTATTATCCCATGGATAATAGCTATTAGGTCACTTTTAATATTAAAATAATCAAAAAAATACTTTAAAGTAAGTATACTTTTTAATATAAACAAATGGGATTCTATTACCCAATGGATAATAGTTTCCCTAACCATTATTGTTCAATGGACAAAGAAATAAACCAATTTGATTAAAAGAAAAAGAATATTAAAATTCCAAGTCTAGGGTTCAAAAGGGTCAAAAGTTCCAATGAGGGGCAAAACGGTCATTTTGCAATGACTAGGTGACTTTTTGGTTTAGTTACTCTAACCGGATGGTTAGATGTTAACTAGGCTTGCTAAGTAGGATTAAAGTGCAAGAAATGAAACTTGAGGGGCCAAAGTGCAATTATGACAATTTACAAGAATTGAAGTAATTCAAGCAATTAAAATTAATAACTCGAATAATAAAAATAACTTTTTATTTATTGAAATTTCAGAGTTATTACACATTCTTAACTTGGTACCATCTAAGTCAGTACCATTTACACCCACAGAATTGTGGACTGGGCGCAAACCTAGTCTGCAGCATGTTCGGGTTTGGGATAATTCAGCACATTTGCTAAATGGGAACGCAGATAAATTGGAATCAAGGACATAAGTTTGTCTATTTCTGGGGTACGTAAAAGAGGAACGAAATGTGGATTATTTTATAGTCCTAAGAATAAGAAGATCATTGTTAGCACCAATGCTCGATACTTAGTGAAGAACTATGAAATAGACCATAAGCCCAGAAGCAAGATTGTTCTAAAGAAATTGAGAGGAGAGGGACCGATAAAGACTTCTTCAACACCAATAGAACCGGAGGTTACACTGCAAGAAAGAGTTGTTGACACACTGGTACCTCATCGTAGTGGGAGGGTTGTTGTCCTACCCAATCGGTATACGTTCTTGGGAGAATCTTATGATATGATCCCTGAAGAACAAAATGCTGAACCCTGCAACTACAATGAGGAATTAGAAGATAAAGATGCAGATTTTTGACAAAAGGCTGTGAAATCTGCATTCCTGAATAAAAAAATTTGGATGAACTCATCCACATTATGGAATGAGATGGATTCATAGCAAATGGTCAAAAGCGTACGTTATGCAAGTTTAAGGAGTCTATTCATGGACTCAAGCAAGCATCTAGATCTTGAAATATCCGTTTTGATCAAGCAATCACGTTTTCTTGGTTTTGATCAATGTCCGGATGAGTCATGTGTGTACAAGAACCGCAACGGAAAAGTGGTGGTATTCCTGGTACTATACGTAGATGATATTCTGCTAATCGGAAACGATGTGGGAATGTTGTCTTCGATGATGGTGTGACTATCTAGCCAGTTTGATATGAAATACTTGAGAGAAGCCGGTCACATCCTTGGGATTAAGCTTATGTGAGATCGCAAGTATAGGATGTTGGGCTTATCATAAGTTACTTATATCGATGAGATCCTTACTCGTTTTAGCATGCAGGATTCCAAAAAAGGGTTTTTCCCTTTTTAGACATGGAATCAACCTATCTAAGGATCAGTGTCGCAAGACACCTGAGGAGATAGAGAAGATGAAGGCAATTCCTTATGCCTTGGTAGTAGGAAGCCTCATGTATGCTATGCTGTGTACTAGACCTGATATTTGCTTTGCTGTTAGCATGGTTAGTAGATTTCAGTGTAATCCAGTGTAAGAGCATTGGACTGCAGTGAAACATATACTCAAGTATCTGAAAAGAACTAGATCATATGTTGGTGTTCCAGTCAGATAGTCTGGTACCTCATGGGTACACTGACTTAAACTTTATGTCAAATAAGGATTCCAGAAAGTCTACCTCGGGATATGTTTTTACCTTAGGAGGTGGAGTCATAAGTTGGAGGAGTATCAAGCAATCGTGCATTGATTGATTCCACCATGGAGACCGAGTATGTTGTAGCTTCTTAAGCAGCCAAAGAGGCCGTTTTGGCTTAGAAACTTCTTGATGGATCTAGAAGTGATTCCTTTAGTGCAATTAGCTTTTACATCTATTGTGACAATAGTGGTGGAATTGCTAATTCTAAGGAGCCATTGACTCATAAGAAGGAAAACACGTCGAGCGTAAGTATCACCTGTTTCGAGAGATCGTTCAGAGAGGTGATGTTGCTGTGACCAAGATTGCATCGGCAAACAACCTGGCAAACCCTTTTACGAAGAGCTTACCGACTAAGACTTTTGATAGTCACGTAAAGGGAATGGAAGTGAGATGCGTGGCAGCATGGGTTTGAGTCTTAGTGGGAGTTTGTCAGAAATTTATACTAAAAGTTATGCTTTTGTGTAATAGATTAGTATTTGATTGCTATTTATTAATCAGTTTTATCCAATTTTGATGAGAATCTTTTATGGGCAATGTTTACATAATATTATTGTATATTGTGCATGTGTGTCTTTTATTTTATAAAGTAGATGTTCTGGTGTGTAGAGTTTGGCTTACACACAGAAGATCAGATCATCAGTTCTTGTGAAATATAAGATATGGTTCGCAGTTTTAGATGGAACTGGACACACCATCGGTAAGACTGTAGTACAATGTTTAGTAGGTTTGTCTTGACTATAGGGAACGGTCTAGTTCTAACTCATTGTGCTAGTACACTTTGTGTGTATTGAACTGGGATCGCATTGAGATAATTGTCTTTATACTAACTTTATAAGACAATTGGAACCTCATGGTTATTATGAATGCTTATGCTCTTAATCCAAAAACAATTATTAGAGGTGTATATTTAATGTTGTTGACTTTGATTCATTAAAGAGTGAGATCTTTATACGGTCAATAGTCTCGGTGGGTTGGGTCGCAACATTATGTATATGACAACTATTAATTATTAATGAAATCCACGTCCCGATAGGGATTGATGATACCCCTTGAGTAAGCTTATAAGTTTCGACTATGTTAAACCCTACAGGTGGATATTTGTATCCGACATATCGAATAAGTTAAGCGGATAGTCTCAAGTTAAGATGTTGATTAAGTGGGAGATTGTTAGTAATTTATTTTAATCAACGGGTATCTGTAATCTTAACGTGGGGAGATTAATAAGTATTTAATATCATGGAGCTCGTAATATAATTGAGATAAGGACGGGAGTGCAATTATAATTCTGTAGTGGGGTGAATTATAATTAGTGAAATAAGAAATAGAATCCTGGTGGGATTAGGCTTTCTTATTTACACTGGGAGCCCAAACTTATTACTCCTTAGGTCCCTATCGTAGCCCTATATATACACGTTATGCTCTCTAGGTCAGGTTAATGTTTTTCTATTATTCAGTAAATAGAGGCAGGCTTAGAGAGAGCAAACAGATCACGAAAGAGTCCACACTCGGTTCGTGTTCTAGACGTGCGGGGAATACGGTAGAAGATCGTAAGGTACGGTCGAGCAGTATTCGTGGTTTATAGCAAGGCGTGCTATAACAAGTTCAACCAGCGTTCGTGTCGCAGGGAGTTGTGGTAAAACCCTAATTCCGCCTTGTAGGATTTTTATCTTTGTTGTCTAATCTGTACGCGTCATTACTGGGTTTTGGGGATTCAGTTTCCCAACAGTGTTGAGATTGGAGAGGAGGTTGATGCTGGTGGTGTGGGGTCAGAGGAGGTGGTGGCCGGTGGTTGCCAAGACAGTTGCTTTGCACCTGTATGATTTCAAGGGGAATTTTGGAAAAGCAAGTGGTGTAGTAAAAAGGCAATTAAGTCATACAAAGAAAAATAAAGTTTGAATTTTGATAGGAACAAAAAGAGTTTTGGCATGAATAAAAAAGGTTTTGGCATTATCATATGCCTATTTTCAAAGCTAATCAGTGTCTTCTAAATTTTTAACGACGCAATGGATGAGTTTTTTTCTACATATTTACACTGCTTGAATTTAACTTGTACACGGCTCCTCCGTGTACTTGGATTACACGGCCAGCCATTCAAAACTTTACACGTCAGCTAATACGTAATGATTGCATCAAAGAAGTGATGCAGCCAAATCTAAACCGTGGTTTGAAGCCAGCACGCGAGGAATATTTTATAACCGGATGTCGACCAGCTTGAGTGCATCTTCACTAATTTTGGAATCTTAAAGTTAAAGACTGAACAAATCTCCAGTGGCTCCATGGTTTGAAATGTTTGGCATCTGTAGGAAGCACTTATTGTTTTTTCATATCCACTTGGATAAATCCCTTGGAAATTGAAAAAACCTTAAAGCGGACTTTTCACGAGTACTAATTTAGGGCTACAAGCAGACTGAGTTGTTCGTAAATTGTTCGAAACTTAACTCGATAAATACTTGTTTGAGTTCGATTTGGGTACTAAACGAACCAAATTTGAGCATCAATTTTAAATGTACATAATGAAATTTTTATAACTTGTACATGTGTAAACTTTCAAAAATACTACTTTGTATAAACTTAAATTTTTTGAATGTTTTATAATTTATATAAACTATAATTTAGAAAATAAGATTTATAAAATTTATTTGCAGTTTTTAACCTATACGAGAGTGTAAATATCTAATATTTTGATTTGTTGAGACTCGTAAACAAGTTTGAGTTTGAGTGAAACATAGGGAAGCTTGGCTCGTCAAATTTTTTTTGAGCTCGAGCTCGACTCGAGTTCATTAAAGTACTTATGAAATGAACTTGAACATTTTTAAGCTCAGCTTGATTCGGCATGTTCACTACCGCAAGTACTATCGCAATTGTTTCGACTTCCCCCGGAGTATTGGTAATGGGGTATTTAATCACAAAACCTTATGACTTGTGAGGTCAGATGTTCCATTTCTACAAAAGTAAAACATTTTAAACTTTGAAACCATTAGAGGTTCTGGGCTACGAAATTAGTCAACATGTACTCAAACCAGCCCGGACATCTGGTTACTAAGAAAAAAAATCATTTTTCTCCCCATGTGGTGGCCTCAAAACACGGCTTAGATTTGGCTGGGTCGATGCCTTATTAGCATTTCTTTGTTGTAATAGCAACGTGTAAGTTTTTGAATGGCTGGTCGTGTAATCCAAGTACACGGAGGGGCCATGTAGAAGTTAAACTGTCCATTGGAGGGTGTTTCATATATCCTATAAAATATGTGCCCACATTCGAATAAAACTTTGAGTAGAGGACTGCATGTGGTCTTAAGAGGCGGATAAGGTGAAAAATATAAAATAAAGCTAGAAAAATTTCAGCCAGATGAAGCAACCTTATGACTTATGAGATTTTGCAACCGGGCAAGTATTCCCATGGAAATAGTACTTTGAGTCAACAGCAAACATCAATTAAACAGTAAATATTTGGGAGTCGCAGTGCAAAATAGACTCAATACCAAAGAAACGTAGGCTAGCTGGCTAGTAGCTTGTGATCATGGTTGTATATTAGGTGATGGAGGGGAGGGGAGAAGGAGTCTCCCCAGCACTAATTTTTGAGTGACAGTTTTTAAATCAAGGAGCTCCCCAGCACTATTAGTGATGTTATTTTCGCTGCTATGATCAACCGGATTTTGTGTGAGAGGTATCAGAGAATTTTTCATAGATCCAACTGTAGATGTAGATACTTTGTCAATTTGTTGCAACAGTGATGAATGTTATATGTTAGAGACAACGTCCCCTCTTACACCGGCCGGGTTGAATGATGCTCCACTAACAAGATAAAACAATCCTCCAAAAAGTTTAGTGTGCAGCCAAAAACCTTCTCATGAACCAAGAAACGTCCGTATGTTCACATACTAAAATAATACATGTCTCCACAAACTCGGTGTATGAAAGGTGCACTTGGCATTTTTGTGAGCCATTCAACCAAACAATTGTCAATAAAATCAGTGATTTCTAGCCGTTGTAGCTCCCTCCTGTAAGGACCAAGAAGAATTAACGGCATCAAATTAATGCTTTACAAACTTGAAAAATCAGTTACATACTCTATCAAGACCCACATTCAAATCCATGAACTGCGTTTATGGTTCCAAGAAGTAATTCACATGCTTTCTAGAAGTATCAATGAATTAAATTTGTAATACCATACTAATCAATATTAGTAAAAATAATGAAAATAAAACCACAAAATACAGCAGTACCTAGTTGGGGCTTGAAATTTGCATTTACTGAAACAAATGAGAAAAAACTTGGGGAGAGGACTTCTAACGCCGGTAGAAAACAAGTACCAGAGCAAGCCTTAAGCATACATGATGACGACAGGATCTGAACATAAACAGAGCTATATAAAAAGTGCAACATGTAACGACCTGCCCAAGCTGACCTGCTAACTATTTGCCTAATCACGTGACTCAAAAAGTTAACCTCAAGTTACACAGTAGTTGGTCGGCCTTTACTTATATACTACAACATTTTCCCATTTCCCACCGATGAGTGATCCTTGGGACCTTGGGGTGTCTAGAAACAAATGCAAAAAAGTGCAGTAAGAAAGACACCTAGAGCTATATTCCATGAGAATTTGCTTAGCAGTCGCTTATAGAATCAGAAGCAGAGACAAAACATCGCAGGATCGTGGCTAAGCGTGAGACCGCAGAGAGTGGGCCTTGTCAAAATAGTGACAAAAGCTCTGCTGCTTATGAGAAAGATTTTCACCCTCTGTAATACCAATCAGACAAGCCATTCTAGAGAAGAAACAATGTTTTGATCAAGAGTGAACTAATGTGGAAATTGGAAACCCGCACAAATTTTGAGGAGGGATAGGTGTTCTACAAAAAAAGGTGCTCACTATACCAATTTCTATGACACACAAAACCCAACGAGCTCAAGCCCAAGAATGACACAATTGTAGGTATTTGAATGACCTGAATTATGGGCTAGAATCACCAAGTAGAAACGCCAAACAAAGGTGGAAAAAATTCAAAACTGCATAACGAACAGGCAAGCTTTATAACACAAGTAATTTCTAAGATAAATGGATGCTGGTTTCAAACTTGACCAAGTAGTCTGCTGCTCCTAGTGTTGCCAATAATATGGTAATAACAGCAAGGAGTTAAATGGGTTACCATGGCCAACAAAGCTAGTTAAATATCAAACCCTTGACTGTCACAAATTGGGGGTATATATAGTACATGTGTGTACACTGAATTGAGCGGGGCAATCTCATTTAAGATGAGTTCAATCGTTTACCCAGTTACAATTGTAGGGGATGAAAATAATTGATGCTTCGGACTGCATTGGACCGCAATGGGTTACTTGCGCCTCTTCACCGGAATCCTAATTCGTCGTCGGAATCCTGATCTGCAAAACAGACAAGGGGTAAGCGCACCTTTGCCTCTCGTGGCAAAAGCCCTCCGATGCCAAAGTTAGTATCACGTACTAGCAATAAACCCCAATTATCAATAGGAAAGTATAGAACAAGTGCTATTTTCTGCGTACCTTTTACCTCCAGGTTTATCTCGTATTTATAGATTCATAGATGCTTGCTGCCCAAGCATCCCTGTTGCCCTGGGATTCTTATCACGTATCAGAAGACCATGATCCTCTGAATTCTCATTCTCTTGTCTTTTAATTACTTTAGTCCTTTGAGGACTCCCTTTCATTACTGGCAGAACATCCCACTCCTATTGGGTATCTTCCCGAGAATGTATATCCTACATTCTCGGGATCTTATTCCTTATGGGATACCACCATTCTGGATCCTTCTAGAGCGTTCCTACCGCTTTAGCATTTAAGGCTGTTTTCTCAATAGTTCTTTCCCTATTCGGCCACCTTATTGCTGAACAGTCCATATGGACCAGCGACTTCACATGTCACTGGTCTTTATTATTTATTTGGACCAACGATTTCTCATTTCTTTTGTCCTATATGCTGAGCAGATTGCCTGGACCAATGACTTCTCATGTCACTGGCCCATATCGCCGTTCACCGCCCTACTCGGCGGTACGACCTATCTTATTTACCACGTGCTCCCATATACCACATGTTTGGCTGCTATTTGTATTTGTTCAGGAATATCTCCCTACAATTGCTCCCTAGCTTTGCTCGTTGCCACTATTCAAGGGCAATGCGTGAAGCTTAGAAATAGACGTAAGACCGAACTCCTCTGGGGCCCCGCGCAGACATAGCATTCATACTCATTGATTGTTTTGGTGCTCTTGTCATTATACCATCTCAGGGTAGTGGCTCCACGTGGCATGTTTCGTACGCCTTACATAAAATTCGAACTGACATTTTAGCTAAACGTCGTCAGAATGGCATCCGTTCGATCCCTGTTTCAAGTTACTCTCAACGTAACAGTGTGAGAGGAGACGTTTTGTCTCCATCGCTCACCCTTAAACCCCAAAAAGGGATCTTTTTGGGTTTTTAACCCAAAGCTCGAACCTCATCTCTTTCTAAAATCAGGTGAAAGCTTTCCTTCTCATCCGCCACCATCGTCGTCTGCAACACGATTGCTTCTGCACGACCACTGCCAGCACCTCGTAAGATCTTCATTCTTCCTTCTTCTTGCATTTCTCTCTAAGACTTCGTTCTCAGATTCGCCTGCGTCTAGGGTTTCGAACATAC
>BPLS01017053.1:0-18554 GCA_019656275.1 Rhododendron kiyosumense
CTCTCTCTCTCTCCCTTTTC
Source organism: Rhododendron kiyosumense (assembly GCA_019656275.1). NCBI lineage: Eukaryota > Viridiplantae > Streptophyta > Magnoliopsida > Ericales > Ericaceae > Rhododendron > Rhododendron kiyosumense. Next base: position 21 of record BPLS01017053.1, read on the forward strand.
TTTCACCCTTTTCTTTTTTCCTTTCTTTTTACAGTTTATTTTTCTTTTTCTTTTTTTCTTTTCTTTCCGATTTGGTTTTTTTTTTCATTTTATTTTATTTTCTTTCTTTCCGATTTTCTTTCTTTTTCTCTTTAATAATAGATTCAAATCTTTTTTTTTTTGGAAAGCGGGTTCAAGTCTAATTCTAGGCTTTGTAAAGTAAAAGAGAAAAAAAGTATTTCAATTGATCATGTTTATCCGACTGTTTTATTTTTCTTTTTTTGTCCTATATAGAATAAAAAATATAGTTACGAAAATAAGTGTTTCAATTTTCAATCCGTTTGAACCAGTGCAAAGATGTTATTTTTCTGATCATTTTATCCTAAATGGTCGTAATAAATTTTTTGCTTCAAGGCCTTTCAATGGACACCCTAAGAGAGTCTTGAAACTAAATAATGAGTTTTAGGGTGTTTATTGAAAGACCTTAAACCAAAAAAACGATCTTTGCTCTGATTTAACTGAATTGCAAATTAAAGCACTTAATTCTTGAATTATATTTTTAAATATACAATGGGTGTATTTATGGAAATTAAATAAATGGTTGAAAAATTAAGTGCTTCAAATTTCAATCCGTTTGAATGGGTGAGAAGATTTTATTTTTCTGATCATTTAATTCTAAAGGGTCATAATTAAATTTTGACTATAGGACTCTCGTTGATTAGCCCTAAAAAAGTTGTAGAATCAAATATCTCTTAGGACTAACCAACGAGAGCCCTAAAATCAAAATTTAATTATGACCCTTTAGAATTAAATGATCAGAAAAATAAAATCTTCTTACCCATTCAAACGGATTAAAATTTGGAACACTTAATTTTTCAACCTTTAGTTTATATATTAAAAAAATGGTTAAAAAGTTAAGTACTCCAAATTTCAATCTGTTTGAACCGATAAAAAGATTTTATTTTTCTGATCATTTTATCCTAAATGGTCATAATTAAATTTTGACTCTAGAACTCTCGTTGATTAGCCCTAAGAAAGTCGTACAACCAAATATCTTAGAACTAACTAACGAGAGTCCTAGAGTCAAAGTTTAATTTATGACCATTTTGGATAAAATGATCAGAAAACTAAATCTTTCTATCGGTTCCAACTGATTGAAATTTGGAGCACTTAATTTTTTAACCATATTTTTTAATATATAAATTAAATGTTGAAAAATTAAGTGTTCCAAATTTCAATCCGTTTGAATGGGTGAGAAGATTTTATTTTTCTGATCATTTAATTCTAAAGGGTTATAATTTTTTTTTTCTCAATTATTTTACAAAGTGTATAATTAAACTTGAACCTATTATTAAGGAGAAAAAAATTCAAACCGGAAAGAAAGAAAGAAAAAACCAAACCGAAAAGAAAAGGAAAAAAAAGAAAAAAAAACAGACTGTGAAAGAAAGAAAAAAAAAAAGAAAGAAAAGAGAGAGAGAGAGGGGGGGGGAGGCGGGGGTAATTCCGAAAAAAGGGAGAAAAAGGCAGTGGGGCCTGGGAGGTGTGTGTCGGGGGGAGTAGCAATTTACATAGAAAATCTAGGCTTTACTACTATGTTAATTCATGGTACTGATCCTGTTTACATCCTGAAAAGTGTCACCCAATGAAAAAATTCCACGTGACCCCGAACGGTACGGCGGTTGTATGGAGCCTGTTCCGGTCGAGTACCAATTACAGAGGATTACGGAAATTAAGGGAGGCATTGTTTTTATGGCAAACGGTGTCGTTTTAAAGTGAACCGGTGTCGTTTGAGTAGTAATTAAACGCTGGTTTGGGAGATTATTGGATCTAATCGTTGATTTAGACTTTGCGATCATCGAACGGTGCCCTCACTGCCCTGTTTTATAACTGAAATTAAATTCAATTACAGGGAATCATTTTGGAAGCAGACGTGTTGCATTAATTCTCGTTGCTTGAAAATAGGAACCACGATCCAGGGAGTGGCCATGAACACCACGATCGATGCGAGCAGGGGAAGAAGGAATTCTGGAAATATCAACGTAACCGTTCGAAGGCCCCCTCAACCGTTTTATGTGGCCAACATGGGTATCAATCGAAGACGTGGAGATCGAGGGCAGGGCCAGTGTCTATAAATAAAGAAGTGAAGCGAAGAGAGAAGCCCCCACAAAAATTATTATCATCTGACAACTCATACAAAATGATTGCTCAGAGATCTATCTTATATTAGTTTAGTTTAAAGTAGGATCTTTTTGTAAGTTGAACGCTTATTTGCATGTAAGATTGCTTTCGATTAAATTCAAGTTTTCTTATTTTCTTGTAAGTTCTTTTCTTACCAAAGAATAGTCGTTTGTAAGTCCACTTTTGATTAAATTCAGTGTGCTTATTTTACTGTATTGTTCTTAGAAGAGTCTTAAGAGTGTTTGTATACAAGCTTACCTTTGATTAAATTCAGATTTGTTTGTGTTCAATCATCTTTTCTGATTCGAAGCGCGTCAATCTTTTATTTGGTTGATACCTTAAGGAAAAATCCTCTTAGTTGAGGTAATCGAACGGATAACACAATTGCCTGATTGAAATTAGTTGTTTCAAATCAATTTGAAAAGAGTAATTTCATCTTTGAAGTTATTTCTTTTCTGGCACGCCCGCACACAATCATTTGCCATTTGATTGAGCTAATTCAGCCCAAACAGATCCGCTTTTATGAGTTGCACGCTGTCAACCTCACTTCTTTGACCAGAAATGCTAAATGCAAAGAAAATGGGTAAAGAAAATTCCTTTAAAGTGTACATGGAATCTGAGTCGTTTATGAACACTTTAAGAGCCTTTTCTTTGCTCATTTTCTTTATCTCTAGCTCTCCTCCTTCTTCAACAGGCCCTTCAACAGAAAGTCTATAGCCACCGACGCCGTGTGGGGCCCGCTTCGGGGATCCGGGGTGCTCTAGTGCACCTCCGTGTAGAGCGGCGTACAGCCATCGATCTCATCAATCAACGGTCTATATTAAAAATTAATTATGACCTGTAATAAATGATTCTTATTGAACATAATTAAAAATCATATTTTAACCATTTATTGCCAAGATCGATAGCCCGTGTACACCCTACGGAGTGCCTTGAAGGGCCTTGCATTACAGAATTTTCCAATCCCCACTCTGGACCCCTCACAGCTGCTTTTCCATCAGTGTGGGGCCCTTGTTTAGTTCTTTATTTATGGCAATATATATTATGCGTTTGGACGTTTGATCGTATATATTTTTTATAATATTCCAAAATATCAACAACAAAAAAAAGTATATCTTTTTTATAAGCAAGAATATTGTTAATAACTCGATAAAGACACATGGAGAGTAAGAACGAGAGAGAGAGGGGACATGCCAGTATGACTTGCTTAAATTCAAAATGAAAAAGAAATTCGATATACTAATTGATTTGGTATTAATGATGTGGACTACTACAATAAACGTAAAAGACATGGGCTTTACCTGTGATTTTTATAATTTAATCACAATTTTAAAATCATGGTGGATTGGGATGTTATCAAAAGTCACGATGATTTGATTACAATTTTTATCCGTTATTAAAAGTATATATCCACACTAATATTGAAACCCATTCCGCGCGATCATAAATGAGGTAAAAGCATGATTTGTCCAAATTAAAATAGCGTTGTTATTTGTTAAAAGTATTATATGAATTCAGTTTCCAAGATAAAATTGCAGTTAAATCAACAATATCATCACAGTTTAAACGTAAATCTATGAGTAAATATGTTATAAGATCAAAGGTTGGACAAAATAACGAGGTTAAAAATATTGTACCATTATTGCGGTGTGAACGAAAATCGTAATTAAATTAAATATACCATCACGCGATTATATTCAAGTGAAGATAATAGTTTTTATGAAAAACCATGGTCATTCTTAATTAAATAAAAGATTACGTTTTTATGTGGGAAACCGTGGTTTAATGGTTTATGCATATTGCTAACACTTTTCATTAATGCTGTGTTTTGATGAATTTTTGAGAAGTGTTAGGATCGACACATACACTCACACGATTTACGAGTATAAACAGTAAAGAATTAACAGAGAGATAAACGTGGTTCCCCAAAACCGGATACGTCCACGGGAGCGAGAGCGGATGCTGTTCTTTATTATCACAGTAATGAATTAGGATTTACAACATAGAGTATTTATATCGACTCTATTCTAACCCTAATATATTATTTGGTCTGTATTCCAAAAATACCTCTGTACGAACCGTACCGTACTCTATTCATCATCACTGTAACGCCATTAAAGATTGGAAAATTTTCGTACGTGATTACCATCAATTATGATGGGTTTTGGACCAAACCTTATTTCAAGAAAACATGTCACCGAAGGCAAAATGATTAAAAAAACAAGAACAAGGATTAAGAAAAAGAGGTTTCAAGCACTCATGGGAGACTTAGCTAAAGATCTCTATATTTTCATTTTTTGAGCTCAAAGGCAAGAATATTTTGCAACCAAACATAAGTACAAATGTGCCTAAAACCCTAGGGTAATATATGAAAGTGCCTAAAATCCTAAGATACCCTACTTATGAAAGTGCCTAAAATTCGAAAGTACCCTATGAATATATCTAAACCATTAAAACTCTATAATAAAAAAGTGGACCATAAAACTCTATGAAAGCGCCTAAACATGTTTTGACTTTATGGCTAAGTTGAACGACCTCCACTGAAAACAATTTGGCCGGCATTCTTCTCCTAAATGAAAATTATTTTACCATCCTTATGGCTACTTTTCCCAATATTTCATAAGCTAGAACAATGAATTCTCTTCACATCAAACAATGAAGCAAATCTTCATCGTATTCCTCTTCTTGCTCAGACTCTTCTTCATCGGAGTTGGAACCACGCAACAGCGGGCCCTGAAGTTGTTGAGGTTGTCGTTGGAGGTGAAAGGCCGTCACAAGAGGGGAAGGGCGGCGCGTCCGAGGCAAAGGAGTTTGGTGTGGTTGTGGTTGATGGAGAATGTGCTGGAGGTGGAGTGGGAGGGGGTTTGTGAGCTCCACCGGTGCAATCAAGCTTGAGGTGTGGGCCTTCTGTAGGCATGTAAAAATTCTAACCTATCACAATTGCCACGTGTTGCTAGAGTATACAAATTGGCCAATCAAATGTCGCCAAGTACTTGTAAGTCAAAGTCAAAATTTTATGGACGAACCAATCAAGTGATGCTAATTGTCCGTGGTCAAAAGTTAGAGACATGTAAATGGACTAATCAAATGGTGTCACGTGTCAAAATGACATAGTTATTATTTAATCAAGTCCGGCCAATCAAATTAGGCTAATTGGTGAATAATAATATATTTCCTTATATATAATTACCTTTTTCTAAAATAAAAAAAGAAAGGAAATGTAATTATCAAATTATTATTATTCCTTCTAAATTCAATAAAGGAAATAATTAAAGAGATCAATATGGAAGTTTAGGGTTGGAGTCTCCATGCCACATCTTTATAAATAGATGTGCTCCCTCTCATATATTTTTCCATCTGCACACAAGCTCCAGAGCTCTGAAGATCAAAACCCTCAAACCCTTCAGATCTTCAGATTAAAGCTTCAATGCCCTAAAGAACGCTTAAGTCAAATCTCTATCATCAAATCTAAGCATCCAAACGCTTCAATGCCCTAAAGAACGCTTAAGTCAAATCTCTATCATCAAATCTAAGCATCCAAATCTCCATCATCAAATCCAAGCATCCAAGTTCCAGAACTTTGAAGATCAAAGCCTCCAAGCTCTTCAAAATTCGCATCCATCCATCACACGCAAGCTTCTAGAGTTCTGAAGATCAAAGCTACGAAAGCCCTTCAGAATCTTTCGAGTCCATATCAAGCTAGACGCTCTTCAGTTCAAAGCATTCAAGTCCTAAAGAACGCTCAAGTCAAATCTCTATCATCAAATCCAAGCATCCAAGCTCCAGAACTCTGAAGATCAAAGCCTCTAAGCCCTTCAGAATTTGTATCCATCCATCACACACAAGCTTTCTAGAGTTCTAAAGATCAGGTCCACCAATCATCAGTCTTCTGCAACCAAGTTGAAGAAGATCTCAAATACTGATTTGAGACCAAGCTTTAAAGCTCTCAAATCAACATCAGCAAATCCACATCTCCTTCAACCAAATCGAAGAAGATCTCAAATACCGACTTGAGAAAAAGCTTCGAAACCCTCTAGTCAGTATCCATAAATCCGTCATTTTTTTCACTTAAATTGGATAAGATCAAGCAATTTAACTTGAGAAGAAGCTTCAAAGCCCATCAAATTCGCCGTCATCTCAACAAAGACCGCAGAAGATGTCGCCGTTCAAATTGAGATCAAACTATCAAACCCTCAGATGATTGATTTTCTTTGAAAATTGCATAGATTGTAATCCTAAATTTCTCAAATTAATAAAAATGACTTATTCAGCATCTTTCCATCTTTTTTTTTAGACTCGAATTTTGCGTGATACACCTCCTGTCGTCATTCATCTGTTTGAAGGATTGAGAATTTGTGACCACGATGAGAGAGAGAAGACTTTAATGGCACCAGTTGGTTTACGAAAGAGAGAGAAGAGAACGGTCCTCTCTCGGTCCATTTGATCAGTCCGTATAACATTACTTGGACAGATCCATTTTGTGCCAATTTAGGATTTTACAAAGATGATCGGAATCGCTTATTTTGTTCAAAATAAATTATTTAGGGACCCGGCTCTGTAAAAAATCATTTCAATCCGATACCAGTAAATATGTTTACAAATCATTCAACTTTGCTTCAAAAATTCATGCCAAATTCTGAAGCAAAGTTATTTGATTCATAAACGCTTTTACTGATATAGTATTTAGATAATTTTTTATAGGAATCTAAAATAAAATATTTTGAACAAAATGAGCAAGGCCTAAAATGGATCTGTGCTCGGCTCTGTACAAGGTTTGTTGTCACCCTAGAATTTCTGATTGTGCTAACAAGGTTGTTGTAGACTTGTAGTATAGTAGCAAGTATTTTCGCCTGCCACGCGGGTGACCTGGGTTCGATCCCTGGCAATGACGCTTCCCTTTTTCGAAACCTCTTTACCACTTCTTCAATTTTTTTACGCACTTAAACGTGTGGAACAAATAGAGAAAAGAAAAGAAAAGTCCGGAGGAAAATTCTTCTTTGTTTTGTTATTTTCTTTTTTATTTCCTCCCAATCTAAACAAGGGTAAATTATTTGAGTTTGAGGCTTTTTTGCCACAACCAATTGTGAACCCTACCAAGTATCAATTGCAATAACTTATACCGTTTATCTTGTAGGGTCCGCAAAGTAACACGTTCACACAAAAAATTAACTTGATCGGATATCAATAGCTATATCAAAAGTTGATTTTTAAAACGGATGGCTAGATTCTGTAACTAGTTTTTAAAGTTATAAATTATTCATAGCTGTTTTATTTTATAAATTAAAATTTAATTTTTGACATAACTATTGATGGGTGAAGCTAATTTTATGCGTGGATAATACTATTTTACAAGTTCTGCAAAATAAATAATTTAAATTATAACAATAAATGTATAATAGAGCCCACAATCAAGGGCAGAAACCATGGGTTTCCACCTCATCAGAAAAGAATTTAAACTCAATTTATTTTCCCTTCTTTTCCTCCCTTTTCAATAGGGATCCAAAGCAAGCCTAAAACACCGAAAATTCGTTCCCGCCATTTAAGCCCCCTCCTCTCTCAAATTCGTTCCCGCCATTTAGGCCCCCCCTCTCTCTCTCTCTCATGATTTGTCGAGCTCGCAGCGTTCGAGTGGGAGATAACGAGTCCTGAATCACTTCAATGGCGAAACCCGACGAAGAGAAATCGGACGGCCTCGAAATCATCTCAATCGGAAAGCTGTACAGTGGCCCCTGGGACAAGAAATACTGGAGCTCCTCTAGGGTTTGTTTACACGCTCTTCTGCATTAATATAGTCTACGCCTTTATATATATATATATATACACACATACAAGCACTACAACGTGTGCTTTTGCTATCGTGTTCGAAGAGTGTTGTTTTGGTGAATCTGTGAAGATTTGAAGTTAGGTCGAAAATGTCATTTGGTACACACACGACGATTTTTGATTATGTTGACCTGTAGTCGAAGGATTGTTTGTAGCTATTGATTTTAGAGATTGACTTCCATGAAAAACTTATTCATGGAGGCACGCAATTTCACCCATCCATCTCGGCAATTAATGGTCTGGATTTAAAAAACACTCTATTCCGGCAAAGAGTTACTCCTCCGTAAATAAGTTTTTCTCTTGATTTTACTAGGCGCTTTGTCTTTCGGTGAATTGTTGTACAGATACGTTCCTTTTCTTTTTTTTTGGCAATAGAAGAAGCATATCCATTTAAATAAGCCATATAGCATCTACAGCTTAGCACCGAATATAGATTAGGCCATACGACATAAAACGATTCCCTTGCAGATACGTTTGAAAGGGAAAGCAGGATAAGATTGACGCCATACACAGTAGTGAACCTATAGTGTGAAGACTACTGAAGAGAAAATCCGCTAGGGATTGAAATTGGTTTGGAAGACGACAGTTGAAGTTCCTGAACAGGTATATCGATAGTGCTATGGCAAGTTAAGCAAACGGTGAATATAGGGGCCTGATGCAGTGAGTGCATTTGATACTTTTGATCCAACTCAAGTCTGCGGTAAAATACAAATGTGCTAAGTTGAACAGGCCAACAGGGATCGACTTCGAAGTGAGAAAATTGTGGCAACACACTTGGCGAAAAGTAATAAACAACACCTTAAAGGAACATAGGACTTACTAGAGAAGTGGACGGAAAAGAATAACCAACCTGGCAACCTCTATAGGTGTTTAGAAACATTAGGCATTGACAACTACAACTTGTATTTAGTCTCAGTGGTGTTGGCTATGATGTGATGACGATTCAATTGCAGTGTGTGTATATAAATCATAAGTGAAGTTGGAACTTAAATGAACTTTAATGTATTGAGTGAGGTGGCATGCAGAACAGTATTGTCGTCCCATTGACTAGAGAATGGTGCATCCTCCGTGTATAACAGACGCTAAACTGAGAAAGTCCAATAGATTTGATGAATAGAAGTTTAGAACAATCAAATGTATATTGTTAAAACACTTATTCTAAAACGTCCATTTTAAAATATGTTAGAGTAGTCTAACAGTTAGACTACTAGAATACTGAGAAAAAGCTAGTTTCAGAAGTCTATGAAGCACTAGGCACTAGCATTTGAATGCTGTGCCATTGAATAAATTTTCAGCTGAAGGAACAAAATATTATGAAGCATGGTAACTTGGTAAGAACTCAGGAAGTGAGTGAGTTGTTTTGACATGAGCAGATGTGGAAACTTTTTATCTTCATACTGGACTAATTCAAAGGAAAAAAAAGCATGTCCAAAGAGATTGCAATGCTCCCAGTGGTTTGATGTATGGCCATTGCATTATTAGAGGGCCAAGAGCAGCTTATTATTAATATGCTCCAGTGGTTTCGTTAGCTATCCTGTCCTGTGTGGAGAAACCTCCATGATGCTTGATTGTTGTTTTACATATGACATCGCTCTAAAGGTTGTATATGAAGATTGCTAATTTGTGCCTTCTTGCAGGGTAAAGATCGCTATCCTTACCCAGTTGGATACAAAGCTGTACGGACACATAATGGAATGACTTGTAAAATGGAAATTCATGAAGGTCTCAAAGGCCCTTTATTTTCGGTCTGTTACTATTCTCAACTGTTTTTGTTTAGCTTACGTGCCTCTGGTCATTAGATTTGCTAAATCCTCAACCCCTCCCTCCTTTTAATTGTCTATGCATTTGGCAGATTGTTTCTGATGGACTGCCTTGTTCTGGGCAAACTCCAGATATTGCATGGGAAAGCTTTCAAAAGAAAGGCTGCCCTCGCTTAAAGTTGTGGCATGGAAAGCGATATTCATGTAATATCGATGGTATTGAGGTACATCTTGGTGTTGGTGCAGTTTCCATTGGGCACATGTGCAGTCAATAGTTGTTCTCTGGATCCTGTGACATTTTTTTCTGCCTGTGTATTGTGTAATAAATTATTTTTTTTTTGAAAAGAACTTTGTTCTGATGCCATGGTATGGGTAATACACAAGTTTCTTCTCTATGATTGTTATATTGTGAATTAGTTGCGTCCAAGCATTGTCATGGCATAACAGGGACATGCAAAATCCTATCACACTCGAGAAGGACTTCCATGGGTAAACTTGGTCTACATCGATTGTAACGTCCTTGAATATACCCGTTTAAATTGGTTCCGTTTTAGGTGCAACAACTAATTGTTTTTCGTAGAGTTTCATAGAGTTAGAGGATATCTCATCTGTTTTTTGAGCTCAATTTTTAGCAAATGATTTGTACTCAATTGCATGTAACTGTTTCATTATTTTTCCATAGCCAAAGTGATGTCATTAGGTCTTTCTGCTTTCTTGATAGCCTTTTGTTTCAACTTGAACCACTTGGCTTCATCAGAGTTCCCTTACCAGGAAAATCCTCTTGTCCAACTGTAATGCCAGCATTAAGTTCTCACAAATGCTGTGATTTGATTTCTTATTTCGGTCTTTAATATTCACCAATCGTCCGTCAATGGATCTATAAAAGTGAAAGAAAATTAAATTTACAAAAATGATGATGGCTTGCAAACACCTGAAGTGATCTTGGGACCCTTGGATGCAGAAAATGGCAAGAACATTGGGAAAATGTTGTTGACTTGAAAACACGTAAAGATAGATTGGACTAACAAATCTTTTTCCTCACTGTTTCTAAGATTTAGTGCCTAATTTCCTAGCCGCATTTAAGCAAAGTAATTTGGCCATATATTAACTGTTGACTGTCCATGTCCTAAAATGCCTCAATGTTGGGGTAGGCGTGTGCATATAAAGCACCATGCATCAGCCTCACTAACGTGCATTTGTGGACTATCGTTACCTATGCATTTCTTTTGAACCATCACCAGCTTGAATTTACATTCTCATGGGGTATTTCATAACTATAATAGTTTGGCTTACTAGAGGTGCCTTGATGTGTTAGTGATCTTTCTCTTTGCCCGTAATGCTAAACTTCAATTTCCTGTTCTTTTGGCTATGGTCTGTTGTACATTGTTTTGTGTCTTTTAACCTTAATGAATTTTGAAGGACACGGAAATCTGATATAGCTTATTGTGCTAAGTATAGTTCCTTTCTTTGCAACCTATGCAGTTTTTTGGATTCAAAAACCCCTTTGTTCAGAGGTTACTTAGGGAATTGGTGGCAAATGTTGGTGGAACTGCAGAGCAGAGTTTCTTACCATCCAGCTGTAGCACTGGGGATTTGGGAACAAAGCATCATGCTCAATCCACCGAATCATGTACAACTCCTGATGACCAATTGCACTTTGCAAAACCACAGATTAAAGGGAAGCGAAGCATGAGGGGAAAACCCACAACTTTTAATTCAACATGTGAAGCTAGCTTTAAAAAATTCAGGCCCAAAGATCAGAATCGTCAAATGCATAATAATGATGACACTACCAATTCCAGACAAGGGTTTCAGAATTATCTTAATGGCAGGACTTCCATCCTTTACTCTGATTCAAATCAAGAGTGTGACAGAGGTAATGATCTGGAAGCTATGGAAGCATCAACAAGCTTGGAAACTGCAGTTCAGAGAGAAAATGATTTGGTCAATGATAGTTTGCCTTTGGAATCATCTCAATATTTTGGTCATCTTGGAAAGAAATTGCCTCCCCATAAAGAAAGTAATCATGTTAGTTCTGAAAATTGCATAACCACTGGAATAGCTGGCAACTTATCACCCCTTGATCAACATGTAAGCATCTTACCTACAATTTAGCACTACGTACTTAACTTTAACTTTTTCTTCCGATGACTGAATTTTGTATGCGTACATGATTATGGTTGCAATTCTTTTTTCTTATATACTTTGATTTATTTTTGTTAGATCTTTTGCCAAAATAGCATCATCGAACAATTTTGGGTTAATTTGTCATTTGCGTCTTCTTTTTGCAAGTAAAAAGAGAAACCAATTGGTTTACTACAGGAAACATTCTTAATCTCTCACAGCTTGATAGGTCAAAAGATGCTGAAATTCAAATGCTCTGTTCATCAATGCCGTCCAAAGATAAAGATGGTGAACTGCCAATTCCAAAAGATACTCAAAATGTCAGTGATATGGATCTTTGTGCTCCTGATTCTTTGGATCCTCTGCAGGGTAATACTCAATCCTATACTGTTTTAATCTGGACACCCCGAAAAAGAAGCATATACCTTTTGACTATGACACTGTATCTTCTAATTGAGTTCTTTGAATTTCTTCTTGTTTGTGACTTTGTGTCGACAATGTTTCATCATCTGCCCCACCTCTACCCCTATTTTTCCGTAAGTAAAGTTTTTTTTTGGCAGATACTACTGATCCTCAACCAAATAGGCTAAAGGAAAGTCCTTGCAATGCGAGAAGTGAGTTGACTTCTGAAAAACTAGTGGTTTCTGAGAGTCCGGCACCTGAGTTGCATCCACTCGAAGAGGTGGGCACGTTAACTGCAAGTTCTGAAAAGAGTGATTTTGATTCAGTTGATCAGGACATAGCCAATTCGATGATGACATTTCTGCTTCCTCGAGCACTCCCACTGCTCAAAACATTTTCGAGGAAGAAAAAGAAAATCAAGAATGGTTCAAAAAATTCTCCTTGTAGGGAACAAAACCAGAAGAAAGCTAAGAGAACAGACTACCATGCAGATCTCCCACCCCCTGGTAAACCATAACTTGCAAAGCATGGCATTTGTTGTTCATACCTGGCACAGTTCAGTTATGTGTAATTGACATTCTTTTGCTTCTATTGCATTATGATTTCATTTGTTAAAATTGCAGCCGAAGCTCATACTCAGAGTTCCCTTTTAGACCAGAAGGAAAAGCAAAAGATGCAAATCTTAAATGCAGAACCTGGTTTAGTTGTCCCAAGTTTTGAACTATATCCACCTGTGGTTCATGATAGCGTCAAGAATGGTAAATCTGGTTCTGACGCCGCTGAAGCTGGTGTAGCAGCCTTGGGGGAAAGCATACCTAGGTCTGACGATTCGGGACTGCCTGTGAATGTTGATACATCAGCTCATTCATTAATTGGCCATGCTGGTGGCAGTGACAGCAATTTCATCTTCACTTTCAACAAAGCACCTATGTCCTCAATTGGCAGGCCTAAGAATGGTGATAATCTCATATCTGAATCTACCTTAGGTTGCATGCTTTCTAGTGAGCATGTTATCCTTGCAAGTAACAAGGATATCTGTAGACATTCAGATGAAAAGGTAGTGCACTGTGATATCCATTCCAAGGAAAAGGACCTAAATGAATCACCAAGTTGTGTTAAAGGTACTATTCTGAGCCATTGATCTCTTTTGGTTTTTCGCTTAAAAGTTATACCATGGGGCATTCTTCTCCAAAGTTGCTTAGTCAGATTCCTTTGGCGACATATTTTTCCACTAGCTTCTGGAAAACTAGTTATTTTATCATTCTTTGTTGTAGACTGATATGCAATTAGTACAAAACTTTCTTCTGTCAAAAGATCAAGAGATAGTACACAAGAATTTGGGATCTATTGATCTTGAAATTCAAGAGCTATGGTTGCACCGAAATTGCCTGATAAACCATTTCAAGATTTGAAGTTTTTTTATTCCATTTTCCTTTAGATCAAGTCAAATCCTGAAATCAATCATGTTCCTACAACGATAGGTACAGTCGATGACAACTCGACAAGCGTTGCGAGATCTGTTCTAGTATCGCATGGGGAAATCATTGTTAAAGAAGGAGAAGCTGATACTAGCATTGCTTCCTTTACCCATGTCCAAAATGAAGCTTCGACAAGAAAACACAATGGTCCTCTCACAGAAAGTATCATATTCAGAAACGTTAATGACGGTTATGGCCCTAACATGTATACTGCCACAAACTTGTTGCTTGCCTCAGATATTCAGCCAGCTAGCCCCTTCAATTCCAACCCACATACAAGTTATTCATCTGGTGTTGATGCCATAAATGATGGACAGACCAACAGTTTGCACGTGCAGAAATTTACCAATAATTGTAATGGTAGACTTCATAATGTAGCAGCTGTTTTACAAAGCGAATCATTTATGGGTCCCTCCAATTTCGCTACCAATTTGGAGGTTATTAATCAAACTTCTTCATGCAATGAAATATCTCTGGCCAAAGCTGACAAGGAGCTGCAGTGGCGCCAAAATATTGTTGATATGAGCAATCCTGTATCACAGTTTCATAAACAGGGAAGGGATATATGTGTGAATAACAGTGAAGTTGCAGATGATTCACGCTTAAAGATTCCGATGGACATGGGGGATAATGACAAAATGGAGAAAATAATTGACTTCGTTGGATGTTATGTCCACCCCTTGCCAGTTTCATTGGTGTTATTGAGTACGAATGAGAAAGAAATCTATATTTGTGTTCTATGCGGTGTTTCTGCGGATAAGAGAAGAACCCTGTTTATGTACAAGTTATCGCTAGAACAGCAAAGCTTAGGATGCCCTTCTTTTATTGGCCACACTCAAATACTCTTGCCAACTTCAAAAGATGCATTTGGTAGAGAAGTAAGTTCTTATATGCTATAATTGTGTTTTCATAGTACCGTTCTTTGGGGTTGTTTCTTGTCTGCTCACTAATTTATGTGACCCTTGTTTTCTTTGGACTAGATTACTCTAGAAAGTTCTGGTTTGCAATTCACTCCAGATGGGCAGTGCCTTGTCTTACTGAAAAGTATGAAAGCTCCTCATTGCAGGTGGATTTTTTTTTTATGTTGTTTGCAATGTTACGTTCAGTTTATTTTGTCCTGAAATCATCAATCACGGAGCATTAATTTTTGATCCATCTGTTAGGGAAGGGAAACTTCAGTGTCCATGCTCAGGTTGTAGATCGGAATGCTTTGAGAACTATGCAGTAAAGGTTGTGCAAGTAAAACATGGTTATATGTCTGTTGTGGCAACTTTAAAGACAGTTGACAATGTTCACTGTCTATTAGTTTGTGAACCTAACTATGTTGTCGGCGTTGAAGAGAGTGGGAAATTGCACCTATGGATCATGAACTCAACGTGGAGGTAATGTGTTTTTTTTCCAATTTAGATCATGCCTTTTCTTATAGTTCCTGCTTGTCCTTGGAATCATGGCCATACCGTTTTCTTTGTTTTTAGTGGTCAAGGTTCCGTTTTCTCAATCATTTGTCAATGCTCTGCTTTCTACCAGAAAAAATCCTCAGTGTTCGTTTATATAAAGTTTGCAAAAATTTTATGCTATTTACAATAAAGTTCTTTGTGATTAGGATAATGGCAGCTTCATGAACTTAATTCGAGGCATGGGTAATTTTACATTTTAGTAGGGCCGTTTTTTAAACCTGATAGTTCTCGGTAAATTGTTGCTGGTTGTTGGTTTACTTTATCAGCACTTTCGTCTATCTTGATGTTGTCGTCTTTCATTATCTACTGGCATTTCAAAACGCTTCTGTTATATTCTAATTCACTGGTTGCAGTGCACAGATAGAGGAATGTGATTTATCAACTTCTGACTGCATATTTCCGTGCATAGTTGAGTTGAAGAGAGTCCCCCATTGTGCTGCTCTTGTTGTTGGTCATAATGGCTTCGGGGAATTTGGTTTATGGTATGGTATGCTGCTTTTTATGTTGCAGTTCCTACTTATATGTTGTATTACTTTTTCCTATATATGCATCTGTAGTTTCCTTCATGCACAAATCTACCCGTTCTAGGGTCTTTCAAGATACTCAAAAATTGCATGGTGTAGTTAGATATTGAGAATTACACTTCTACTAAAAGCAGTCACAAAAAGGAGTTACTGGATTTGGACTCATTACCTCCAGGGACATAAAATAAATGTTATCTAGTTGGACCATTAATTTCTTCTAAAACAATCCTCAATTTTGTACTATTCCATTATCTTGAATGTATTTCTTGTTGACATGAATGTTAACATTGAACGCTTTTAGTTTCTGCTTGGGCAGGCTGAAGACGGCATTCTAAAACTTCTACATTCATCATATACCGGAAGATTTTGCACTAGGAAATGAATGATGCACTGTTCAAATTAGGCGTGCTTTTGTAATGGAAAATAGAAATCTGGTTTCCATGAAATTTTACTGTAATTTGATATTTGTGTAGATGGACTAAATTGGCATTTGGCTATTCTAGAATCCTTTGACTGATTTACAAACTACAACCGTATCTCTTTTCTCTTCTGGTAGTTTGGGAAGTTATTTGGTTCTTACCGAAGTCAGAATCCTGTGTACTCAAGTGGGAGTGAGGAATGGAGTATACTATGTTCTATTAATTTCCTTCTGCTTTCTGCTACTGCAACATTTTTGTTATTTGGTTATATCCCTGTATATGTTGCATGGTTATGGTCTCAATACTGTTATGAAAAAGATGGTTACAATATTGATTGGTCATTTTGCAATGATTTTGATGCACATCAGTTTCCATTATTCTCAGGGATATTTCCACGCGGACCTTTGTAGCAAGATTTTCTTCTCCAAGTACTTCAGTTTGTCAATTCCTTCCAATCGCTCTATTTAGATGGCAACGTAAAGCTCATGGTCACATCAATGACCTAGCAGCTGCAAGAAAAGCATTGTTTTTGGAGCAGTGTGAGAATCGTATGTCTACTCCAATAGACGGGGAAGATGTTGCCGTTTGGCTTTTCATCTCAACTGTCTGCAAAACCGATGTTCAACAAGACTTTCAGTCTACTGACTGCAAAACAAGCCCAGTTGGATTCTGGAGGCTAGCTCTGCTGGTGAAAAACAGGGTGATCTTGGGAAGTGCATTGGACTCAAGGTGCTTATAGTTTCATTATAAAGAAATGTGTCTCCATGTTTGAAACTAGAAAGTACAAGTTGACTCCCCAATTCTAAACTTGAGACGGAGTTTTGAATTTGCATAGCTGTTAAAAAAAAAAGAGTTTTGAATTTGCATAGATTTTAATTGCCATTTGCTTTAGAATAATGATAAATGAACCTAATAATTATGGCACTGCAGTATAAACAGAATTTATGACCAGAAATTGTAAACAGAAAGATGTTGCTTATTTAAATCCTTTGATGGGACAACACAAAGCCATCATTGTTGTTCTTTCTGTATTGCAAAAATGCTTCTGCAATGTTATCCTACTTAGTTCCTGCACTAAAACTTTTTATCCATTGCATATTTTGATTAACGACTGATAATTTCCACCCAGAATGACAAGGTTGATATGGTTGTTCCACTTTCCAACAGAAGACCATCAAAATGCCTTGCCACATATTTTAGCTGGAAATTGAGTACATTGTTCATTACTGCCTTCTGCATATTATGCCCACATTGAACATTCTGTGAAAGGAGAATCCTCTCTCTGTGTAACATGACAAGTGAAGGCATTTTCATGCAGTACTAGGATCAATTTGAATTTAAGAAATTGTGTCTCTCGTTGCTTTCTATAGGATTATCAACGGTGTACGTATTTACATTGTAAATTGAGTTCACCCTCGAGAGTCGAGGGTGGCTTCTTGCCTGACAATGCTAAGTTGCTGATGTGAACTTGCTAATTACTGGAAAAAGAAGTCTGAAATGTAGAATTCACTATTATGTAGGGCTGCTGCAATTGGTGCATCGGCTGGCCATGGTATTATTGGAACAGGTGATGGACTTGTTTACATGTGGGAACTGTCTACAGGAAGCAAGCTTAAGGATCTCCAGTGTTTCAAAGGTATGTTTCACTTTCACCTCGTAACTAGTACCTGTTCTAATGCATCAGTTACAGACATCGTATATTTATCTGGTCTCAGCATTCAGCATCGGAAAATGAAAATGTAAATCTTACTACAAAAGCTTCAACCAAGTACGTGCAGTGTTTCACCCTATCCTCCCTGGATATTCTAATTGTAATGGTCAGTGCATAGTAGAGGATCTATTTCCCAGGAAGCAATTAAAAAACCTCCTTGATTACCGGAATTAAGTTTCCTTATAGGTTGTTGACATCCATTTTTCTTGCAGTTGGTGGGAATTCCAGAATATGGTTAAATTTGATGTGCATAAATTTCATTTGTTTGTCCAGCTGACCTATATAGATATTTACTGGACTTAGTTCAGCTTTAAAAGCATATTGATCTAGTTGGTTACCCCATAAATTGTACTTGTACCTTTGAAAAGCACAAAACGACGTGTTGTTTAATTTACAAACTTGATGTGCTCTACCAGAAAGCACTAATACCCTAGTTAATGTGTTTGTACCTAAATAAAGCTCTACTGCTCTAGGCAGTAGGCACTCAGTACAACCTCTCATGGGTTTTTATCTCTTAAAATAAGTAATTTCGAAGATCATAATCTATAGGACCAGTCCTATTGTACCACAATTTAGGCATGTGGCGCATTGTTATTGTGTTTCTCTTCTGTTCCTCGTATTGGAGCAATCTGTGTAGTAGGCCGAGTGACGTGGCTCGAGCCGTACGTTCTTGAAAGAA
>BPLS01017055.1:0-10273 GCA_019656275.1 Rhododendron kiyosumense
GGGCATTTTGTAAAACGTTTGCATTTTTCTCTCATTTGATCATTTTTAGCCAGTTAGGGCGGGGGAACAGTTAATGGGGATGAAGACTGTAACAGTTTGCAGTTTATTATGACAAAATGCTTTATGGATGATGGCTTGCTTGCTTGAATTGAATTAAACGTAAGAACATAGATTGAGAACAAGCACTGTAAAAGAGCTCAGTGAGGTGGTGTACGCTGCTCGTCGGGTACGTGAGCAGATGACATGCTGGCACGCAATGGCAGAACCACTACACGCCAGTAGACCCTGCGCACGCCACCTATGGGCTGGCGTACACTACCTATCTGATTTCTCACGGCTCCTATTCTCAACCCTCTGGGCTCTGGAAGGGACCAGCGCACACCCAGGACAAACCACGCAGTTAATCAATATAGCTTTGAGTACAAAATACAGGCAGACAGGCATAAGAAATGGCTAAGAGCCAAGGAAAGGCACAACAAACCCCATAAACAGAGTGGGGAAGAAATAAAAGGCTGGGAAGGACTCATGATATAAGGGCCACGCACTGCCTTGTGTCAAGCATGCCGTACGCCACCCAACTGGGACCGTACGCCAGGTTTGCTCGTTGGTCAGTGCTTGGCTTTACATCATCTGGGCTCTGGATCATGACCAGAAGCAACCCAGAGGCCTTAAAGACGGGAAGAAACAAATATTGACAACTACACTTACACAGTTCTAAGGTTCAGAAAGCGGTAAACCGATTATTTAGCATGCTGGAAGGTGATGACATGAAGGAAATAAGCACTAAAATGGTCCCCCATGTCCCCCACGCCATCTGTGCACGTACAGCCAAAGGTGGCGTACGGCTCAAATAAGGTGGCGTGCGCCATGGATTGACCATTACGACTGGTTTATTTTACCAGAGAGGGGTCTGGACTAGTATCAGTTACTAGCCAGAACCCTTCTGGTTCCCCTCAGGGGCAGAAAACAGAAAGCAGTGCAAAGGTGGTATACCTTTGGCACTAGAGATGGAGGAGTGGGAGTGAGCTTGGAGGGTTGAAGATGGAGGGTATGTATTGACTGGTAAGTGGAGAGGGGTGTTCTTCTTATCCTTACTCTTTCAATGGAGGAGAGAGAGCAAGGGAGAGAAGGGGGAATGAACCTTGGTTAATGAATGTTGCTAACCCCTTGCAAATGAATGCAAGGGGGGTATTTATGATGGAGAGAGGGACTGAGATCAGGGCTGGCCAACTGAGGTTAGGGGTTGGTTAGGTTTAGGAGGGAGCCTCCCATGCATTTAATGCATGGGACTTGCCTTGATGGAGTGTGTAGGAGAGAGAGGGGGACGGCCCTGCAGCATGCAATGATCAGGAGGCTCTGTACTGTACTGGGTTGGTTACAAAGTCTCGAGCACGTGACAGAAAAGCGGTGATTTGACCGGCCTTGACCCCTCCGTACGCCACCCTTAAGCCACCGTGCGCCAGGTCAAACTCGGTCAACGGTCGATGTCCAACACGTGGCGAAATGCTGGCGCACGCCAAGGAAAGGGTGGCGTAAGCCAGGTGTGGCCTGCTGAGGTTTATTTGGCTCTGGATTTGAAGGGTTTTGAAGGGGTTTGAAATGGTTTGAAAGAGGAGGGTCCCACACACAAAGCTCACGACCTTCCTTCGACCTCGGGAAGTTCTCGACCGTTTAATCATCATCGGGGAACTAAAAGACCGCGAACGTGCTGATCCGGATGGTCCAGAATAGGGTGTCTACACCGGTAGATGATGTTCTTCCGAATGAATTGTGCGACTTGAACGGTTGTCAGGGTCTTGTAAGACTCGGCCTCAACCCACTTGGTGAAGTAGTCGATGGCTACCAATATGAACTTGTGGCCGTTTGAAGCAGAGGGCCTGATCATCCCGATGACATCGATTCCCCATACCGAGAAAGGCCAAGGCGAGGTCATGCCGTATAACTCGGATGGAGGAACATGCTGCAAGTTCGCGTGAATCTGACACTTGTAACAGCGCCGCACGTAGTCAATGCACTGCGATTCCATTGTGGACCAATAGTACCCTTGCCTGAGGATTTTCCTTGCGAGCATGACGCCGCTCATGTGAGGACCGCAGACTCCTTCGTGAATCTCCTCCATTATCCTCGTAGCTTCAGAGCCATTCACACACAGCTTGTGCATCCCGCAGTGAGACCTTCGATACAGCTTCCCCCCACAGATGATGTACTGGGCGGCCAAACGCTGCAAAGCGATTCGATCCTTCCTGGTAGCCCCAGCGGGAAACTCTCCACACTCCACAAAGTTCCAGATGTCATGGTACCAGGGTAGGCCATCATCGACATCATCGATGGCGTTGACGTATTCATAAGCGGGTAGGTCCCTCTGCTCAATCACAATTGGTCGCATCTTGACCCCTATTGGAAGTTCGATCATCGAAGCCAAAGTCGCCAAGGCGTCGGCGAACTGATTCCTCAAGCGGGGAACATGGGTGAAAGTCACCCTATTGAAGCGAGGAATCAGCTCCTCCAAGTCTTGATGATAAGGCTTCAGCTTTTCCTCACGGACCTTCCACTCTCCGTTAGCTTGGGAAACCACCAAGTTTGAATCTCCGATAACTTCGAGTTTCTCAACTCCCAGTGCAATTGCTGCTTCCATTCAAACAATGCAGGCCTCGTACTCAGCTTGATTGTTAGTGACATCGAAATTCAGCTTGAAAGCGAGCGGAATATGAGCGCCAGCGGGCGTGATCAGCAACACCCCGATTCCAAATCCCTTCTGGTTGGCAGCCCCATCGAAATAAAGCGTCCATACTTCCTCAACCACGGCTAGCACATCCTCGTCCGGGAAAGTGAAATCCACATCTTCAGGCCCTTCCACCGGATGATCAGCCAGAAATTCTGCCACAGCACGGCCCTTTACTGACTTCCTTGTAACATACTGGAGATCGAATTCGGCTAACAGAAGCAACCAATGTGCTAGCTTATGGGTGAGCGCTGGCTTCTCGAATAGATACTTGATAGGATCCATCCGAGAAATCAACCTCACCGAATAGGCTAGCATGTAGTGTCTAAGTCTCTTGGTGACCCAGACTAGTGCCCAACATGTCTTCTCCAGAGAGGTATACCGCTCCTCGCTTTCAGACATCTTCTTGCTCAGGTAATAGATGGCTCTTTCGGCTCCGTTTTCTCCTTCCTGCGCTAGCAAACAACCCATAGCTGCCGGAGTCACAGACAAGTATAGAATCAATGGTCGACCCGGAGTAGGCGGCATCAGTACTGGCGGATTTTGCAAGTATGCCTTGATCGACTCGAAAGCGGCTTGACACCTTTCTGTCCATTCAAACGGAACGTCCTTTTTGAGTAATCGAAACAGCGGCTCACAAGTTAGAGTCAGCTTGGCGATGAACCTGCTGATAAACTGCACTTTTCCCAGAAAACTCCGAACTCCCTTTTCAGTCTGCGGAGGCTCCATTTCGAGAATTGCTTTGATCTTGGACGGATCCACCTCGATTCCTCTCCTGGTGATCAGAAACCCCAACATTTTGCCTGCTGTGACCCCAAATGTACACTTCTGTGGGTTGAGACGCACATTGTATTTGCGGAGCCTTTCGAGAAACTGCCTGAGCGAGGGAATATAGTCGTCCTCCTCCTTGGCCTTCACAATCATGTCATCGACGTATACCTCGACTGTCTTGTGGATGAAGTCGTGAAGCAAGGTCGTCTGAGCCCTTTGATAAGTGGGACCGGCGTTCTTCAAACCAAACGGCATCTTGATATAGCAGTAAGTTCCCCATTCAGTGATGAACGTAGTTTTCTCCTGGTCCTCTGGAGCCATGAGAATCTGATTGTACCCTGCGAAACCATCGACGAACGAAAGCAAAGCATGCCCCGCCGTGTTGTCCACAAGCACATCAATGTGAGGCAAGGGAAAACTGTCTTTGGGGCTTGCTTTGTTCAAGTCCCTGAAGTCGACATAGACCCTGATCCTTCCGTCCTTTTTGGGCACGGGCACGATGTTAGCAATCCATTGGGGATACTCAGCCACTCTCAGGAATCCTGCGTCGATTTGCTTGGTGACCTCCTCCTTGATCTTTTGAACCCAATCCGGCCTCATTCTGCGAAGCTTCTGTTTGACGGGGACAGCCCCTGGTAGCAAAGGAATTCTGTGTTGGACAATTTCGGGGTCGATACCGGGCATGTCTGCGTGAGACCAGGCAAAAACCACGGCGAAATCCTTGAGAGCTTCGATTGTGGCTGCATGGTTTTTCGGAGACAAGGTGGCACCAATTTGCATCATGCGGGGATCATCCTCATCTTTCAGATTTATTGAAATTACTTCGTCTTTTAGAGGCT
The DNA here is from genome assembly GCA_019656275.1 of Rhododendron kiyosumense. Lineage (NCBI taxonomy): Eukaryota > Viridiplantae > Streptophyta > Magnoliopsida > Ericales > Ericaceae > Rhododendron > Rhododendron kiyosumense. The sequence continues at coordinate 4,333 of BPLS01017055.1, forward strand.
GAGCATGCCTTTCGTCTTCCCTTTCGATGAGGGAACGCAACTCGGCCGGGATGTTCCCCTCAAAGTCGATTCCTTCATCGTCGGGGTCGACACAGTTTATATAGAGATCAGCAAAATAGTCGGAAGCAGGATCATGCATTTCATAAAACCCAGAGGGGTTGCCAAGTACAGTCGACTCAAACTCGAAGTAAAAGCTATGACGTGGAGGGCCGAGAGGCACAAACTCCGACTCTGAGCTAGACTTAGACTCGACAGACTCCGTGTCAGATTCAGATACATCGTCAATGCATGTTAGACGGGGAGTAAAAATGCAGTTATTAAGACTACCCTTTGCTTCGACGATAAGGGAGGTTGGATCGTTGAGAAGATCTGGAGAGTCGGGCCCAAGCATCAGCACTTCAGCCTCATCTTCCTTGCCAACCAAACCCACTTGGGAGAACAGCACCTCCAGATCCCCTTGATCAAAAGCCACCAACCAGTCAGCCCTTTCCTTGATTGCGACCAACTGCCTTTTGAAGCCCTTCGCAGCTATCTCCTCTTTTGCTATTTCCTCTTCGTCATCAGACCAAGTGTCGGCGGCGAAGATCTCAAAGCCCGGTAGCCAAGTCCTGGTCACTTGATCCCAAAACGGCTCGGCCTGCCCCAGATAAGCGATGCCTCCTCCCTCACGGATGAAATAGCTGTCGGGGTTACCATAAAGGGTCCGAGGTTTTCCCGTGTCTTTCCCTATTTTGGCCTTTTTGGTAGGGGCAGTGTATCCCAGGCCAAAGCGGCCTTCGGTAAAGGGAAAGACAGGGAACTCAGCGATCCCTTGCTGGTTGATCCCGAGCCCTAAGCCAGGCATGAATGACATCCTCCTCATGATTTCGAGGGCAGCAGAGCTGATGATGAAGTCATCATCCATGACAATAGCTAGGACTGAGCCGGAGGTGTCAAAAGCAAATCCTCCAAAATCCGAGTCTTCCTCCCCGTGCATGATCCCTAGAACAGGGGTCCCATCATCCTTGAGCGGGCGGATTCCAGAGTCTCCGCAGATAGTTAAGGTTCCGGTCGGAAGCCCCAGCATGACTTTCTGATGGAGAGTTGAGGGCACAGCCATGATGTCCGCTCTATGAAGCCACGGCCTTCCCAAAAGCAAGTTGAAAGTGGCAGGGATGTCAACCACATGGAACTCTACGTCCATTTCAAAGCCCTCGGCATCAAGCTTCAGCATGAGAGTCCCCTCGACTACGCGGCGCGTGTTGTCATAAGCCTTGACTGCTAGATTGGAAGGCGTAAGATCAGCCTTGGTGAGCCCCAAACGGTAAGCAACCCTCATCGGGCAGACGTTGATCGCGGACCCATTGTCGATTAGCACAGTTGGCACCCAATGTCCCCTGCACTTGATAGTGATGTGCAGCGGGCGGTTGTGAGCAGTTCTGTCAACAGGTAGATCCTTTTCGGTGAAAGTGACGGAATGCTTGGAGAGCAGCGGTAAAACTAGGGCAACCATGGCCTCGGGGGTAATGTCGGTTGGCACAGTAAGACGGGCTAGTGCTGAAGACAGCCTTTCTCGATGCTCCTTTGACGACGAAATCAAACCCCAGACAGAGACGGCAGCAGGGATCCTTTCCAGCTGTTTCAGAATGGCGTCCTCTTCGGGTACTCCGCTAGGAATGGCCGGAGCGCTCTTTTGAGCAATGGGAACGGTGAGTCTTTGATCATTGCCGGGATTGGACGAGCTCCCCCCCGAAAGATTGGGCGGTTGAAAGACTCGACCGCTCCTAGTGATGTTAGCAACCTCCCACCAAGGCGATGTGTCCACGAAGTCCCAGAAATCAGCAGGCACTTCCTCTAGCTTGCCCTTCCCTTTGTCGATTGACGCAACCTGATCCGAACCCGTAACCCATTCCAGATCGCTCATGACTTGTGTCTCCCAAAAGGCCGGGTCCTGTGCGGCAGCCTCCTCAAAAGGAGTGCCCGGATTAGTGACGAACGGTACATCCCAAAAGCCTGAGTCTACCAAAGCAATGTTGACAGTCCAGATCTCCTCTCCCACTTGCATGTCGATCACTCTGTCATCCTTCCACAAGTCAGCTAGGAGGGGGTTTGCATTCAGGTCGACGATTTCATCAACATTCCACAGATCATCGGGCGGCGCGTTGAGAGTCATGATTGAGCAGTCCTCACTTGGAGCCACCAAGGGACGTGGCTGATCCACAGGGACGATGTTGAAAGTTGGCCCCACCACAAGGTCATACTCATGCACGGCGTCCGAGAGCCTGTCAATCAAAGGTAGGAAAGCTCCTAGCCGACGGGGCTCATCAGAAGCACTCTCCTTTTCGACGTAGAAGTCCAAGTATTGCTCATTCATGTCATCGCTAGCGTTGACTTCTCCCATGCCTTGGAGCTCGACGGGTTGCACAACATCGGGCTCCACAGCCCACACGTATTCCTTGTCTTCCACTTCAGGCAAGACTGGCTTCGGTTGATAGAAAAGCATAAACAGTGACAGGCCATCTAGCGGATCGGCTCGCGCTGCAATCCATTCCTCCTCCCACTGGTCTAGCTGTGCTTGATCGACAACGGGATCCTGAGGGAAACCCAAATGGTACTGCTCCTCCCAGTCGTGAGCTAGTTCCTCCCACTCCCCTGCTTTGTCTTCTAAGTTCCAACTGACTGCTAGCATGTTGATGCTGACGTCCTCCGGGAAGGCCACAACAGGTTTGGGACAGAAGGTTGGGGCTATATGGTCAGTGGGGTTGAATATGGTGGAGCTAGGTTGGATTATAGTGGAGGTAAGGTTGATTTGGTTGACTTGAGGGTGACCGTTGTGCTGTGGCATGGAGTTGGTAATGACATTGGGCTTAGGAGGGGTAGGGATGGTTCCGCTATCTACCAAGTCTTGTATCGCATGACGGAGACGATAGCAAGAGTCGGTGTAGTGACCAGGCATCTGGTGGTAGGCACAGAAAGCGTTTGAGTTGTGGCTAGGGGATAGATTTTGGGGTAATGGAGTTGGATCCAACGGTTTGAGGTGACCGGATTTGGTCAACCTTTCCAGCACTTGGGAGAGTGGAGCCTCAAACTTGGTGAAGTTCCGGGGTTGGTTGCGGTTTCGGGGTTTTGGAGGAGCTTGGACTTGGTTGATATCGGCGATGTGGTTGGAGTCCTGGGTAGTGCTGTTCCCGGTAGATGTGGCATTGGCGTAGTTGCTGTTACCGAATAAGGCGGCGCTGCTCCCTGTGTACGCGCGAGTCTTGGCCTTAGATCCCGATGAGGAAGGTGGAGGGTCGCTACGCGGCAGTACCCCAGTTTGGAGAGCCTCTTCAATGGCAAGACCAGATTCAAAGAAGGTATCCCAATCGGCTCCTTGGACTAACACCAGATTCTTAGCAAAGTCGGGCAGCAGATTACGGGAGATGATACGGATCTGATCCTTCTCACTCGGCCGATCGGTCATGACTGCAGCCTTAGTCCTCCAACGCTTGATGAATTCCGCGAAGGACTCCTTTGTAGTCATCTTGGTGGACTCCAACTCTCGGGTGGTCATCTTCAGTTGGGAGTTGTAGCTGTACTGGGTGAAGAAGGCTGCGCCTATGTCCTCCCAAGTTTTGCGTTTGGAGACATCGAGAGACAGAAACCACTGAAAGGCTGGGCTAGCCAAAGTCTGAGGGAACAGCTGGGACATTGCTTCCTCCTCGACTCCATGTAGTTTCATTGCACCATGGTAAGCTAGCAAGTGAGTTTTCGGGTCGCCCGTCCTGTCGAATTTTGCAAAATCGGGCATCTTGAACCTCTCCGGGAGCCGTGCATTCGGAAAAGGGCAGAGACGGTCCATGTCTAATCCTTCGGCGCTGATTCTTTCTGACTTGGCCACTGACTCTTCTAGTTTGGCCATCTTGGCAATTAGAGCAGCCATTCCGGGATTTGCAGCAGGCTGTTCGGCAGGAAAGTCCTCCCCGGCTGGGCCTTCGCGCTCTCGCCCTTCACCCTCTATTCTTGCAGCTGGCAGCCTCTCGTTGATGAGAGCTTGCAGATTGGTCATAGCAATGTCAGCCTGGTCGGCCCTTTGTTGCATGATGGCGAGATTGTGCTGGAGATCGGCTAGAACTGTGGTGAGATTCGGAGGTGGAACGTCGGCCATGTCTAGGATTTCGGTTTTGACCAGTTTCGGAGTTGCAGGAGGAGATGGAGAGGATGGAGGAGATTCGTGCGGAGTGGTCGGCGGCGAATCCTCCCTTGACAGAGCGCAGAACTGAGCTTCCGTTGTGACGAGCAGAAAAGCAAACCCCAAAACAGACCCTCAAGCAGACCCGACGGACGCTCCCAAGCGGGTTTGGCTCTTGATTTCGAAGCTCCCCATAGCTCAGCTAAACAGCAAAATAGACGAGCTCAATGATAGCCTGCAACAGTTTATTTTGAAAGAATTGAAAGCAAAGGGTATGCCAACGTCGTCGGTGTCCTCCTAGACTCTAACACTGAAGGGAGTCCAACTCATGCTGTTAGGACGCTGCCATAGAATCCTCGGATTTCTTTTCGACGGTGTATCCTTATTTTGAGTTGATGATCACTAAAGGATGTCAAGGCATTCTAAACCTTTTGACCGCTCCTTTATCGAAGTTTCAATTTTGGAGGTCGGAACAACTTGGTGCAGATGGCGTGACACCATAACCGAGGTGGCGTAAGCAGCACTGTGCCGGAGCCTTGATGGTGTAAGTGATTAGCACTTTAACCGGGATGGTGTGGGTATCACGACATTCTCTTCGTTGTTCCAATTTTTTTTGTTTGAAACTTCGACTAGGTTTAGACGAAAGACTTAAACAGTCCTGATTTCCAAAAGTCTCGCTGACCCAAGGATTTTGAAAATTGATAACGCGCAACATCGAGATGCGCGACTCTTCATCGGTCCATGGCAGGGTCCTAACAGCCACGAGACGAACTCGAGACAGACCTAAAAGCCGCCCTAACATGCACCTACGCAAAGCGGACTGTATGTATGTATAGGCATGCGATAAGGAAAGCAGTAACACATAGACAGTTTATGGGGTTAGATGCAAGTAATCCTACCCTGCAGGCTCCTGTCTTAGGTTGAAAGGTTCTAGTGCTTTGTACGCATGTAGAGGCCGGTTTTGGCTTAAAAGGGGATTCCTCTGACTAAAGCCGCGGTATACCTCCCATCGCAATGCGTGCAGCAAAGCGATGGTCGAACGGTAATACGACTCATCATCGTCCAAGGTTGTTGGGCATTCGAGGACCCCGGGCTCCAGTAAACTGTGCCGGTTACCCAAAACGCCTCAACGGGGCTTATCCAACATCGATGCAAATGGAAAGGTGCCGAAGAATGATTTAGAATGAGAGAGAAACGCAAGGTTTTGAAAATGCCTTTTGAGCTTGGCTCACTTCCATTAATCAATACTTGGAGAAAATTACATAAGTGAACAATAGTAAAAGCCCCAGTTCGGATTGGTCGGATGCTGAGATCCTGTTACGTTACCATTCCGTTCTTCAGCAGCGCGGAGCGTACTGTTTTGACAAGCTTTTGAAAATTGTTCTCTCATGTATTAATCGCCAAATACTAATTAATGCAATTGTCCCCAGCAGAGTCGCCACTGTGGGCACGCGCCCCGAAAATCGCACGATTTTGGTTTGCGGCCCTCTTTGGAAAATACGGCGCGGCGAAACGCTTCGATTCAGAGTCGCCACTCGGGTTTTAGCGGTGAGGCACCCAAGGAACCGAACTCGAGAACGCTTGCTACGTTTTGATTTGATTCGAAAAAGGGTTTGATTTGATTTGAAAAGGCATAGACTGGTCCGTCGTCACCTTCGATATCTGAGGTTCGGGAGCCAGGTTACGAAAGGGGAAGGGTTTTATGGCACCCCCTCTCGCCCAATCCGGAGATCGGTCTCTACTCGGGCATTTTGTAAAACGTTTGCATTTTTCTCTCATTTGATCATTTTT
>BPLS01017056.1:0-10053 GCA_019656275.1 Rhododendron kiyosumense
GATTTGATTGGTACTTGCTTGATCTTCAAATCCATGAGATTTATATTTTTCCAAACTAAATCCTAACTCCATTGTACTCTTGTATACACCTTGCATTGGTTTAGACCCTTGGATCTTTTACCAATATCTTTCTTGCCCACCAAGGATCCATCCTAGCCATCCAATTGATCCAAGATCAATCTTGGTACAAAGTAGCCATGCAAACCTAGGATTTTCCCTTGATTTGTGCTTAAAAGTGGGATTTGATTAGATGTACTTCTTGAACACCTTGCAACTTCTTAACCCTTTGATCATGTACCATTCTCATCTCAACCCTCCATTTGATCCAAGAATATCACCAAGGTACAAAAAATAGCCTTACAAGTCTAGGATTAGTTTTGATCTTCCATGATCTCTTGCCAAGTGTCAAGGTGAGACTTAGAGAGAGAGAGAGGAGAAGGCCAAGCTCTTGCCTATAAATAGAACGCCATTCCAAGCCTTTCAAAGCACACCTCAAGCAAATAGCTCTTCCTTCTCTCTAGAAACCATTTTCTGATTTTCTGGGCAGCCACTGTCCCGTCGGAAATCCTCTGTTTTCTCCTTCTTAGAGTAGTTTTTAGGACCAACTTCCTTCTGGAAAGTTGTAGAGCGCTTCGAAACCTTGAAGTTAGGCTCAAGAATCACCCCAATCGGTTAAGAAATGACCCAGATATTGTCATCCGAAGTTCAGTGAAAAATCTGGATTTTCATTTTCTGGACAGCTTACTGTCACTTTGTTCATCCCCATTTTTCTCCTACCTAGGTTCGTTTCTAGGATTAACTTCCTTCTCGAGAGTTGTAGAGGGTTTAGAGAGCTTCGTTCTAGACCCAAGAACGACTCTATTCGGCCAAAGATTGACCGAGTTACTGCCGTCCGAAGTTCGGTCCAGATTCGGGGGAATTTTCCACCTAGCTTATTCGGCCCCGACTAGTTTCGGATCAAGGTAGGATACTCTTGCCTTAACCCTATGTATATGTTAGATCACGTTATCGTCCATTTCAAAGCAAGTTATCTTTAATTACTTTTCATCTCAAGTATTCGTATTTTGATCTTTGAAATGATTGTGGGAATGCATATATGAATTGTTGGTATTGCTTGTGATATATTATAGAGTTGGATGATCTTGTTGGATTACGATGAATGATTTGTTGTTTACGTATGTGATACGTCCTACCACGGAGTCTTTGCATGTAACGAGACACGAGAATCGAGTTTGTAGAAACATGACACCTAGGGTGTGTTTGAAAAGGTTGAAATATTTTGAAAACCGCAATGTGGCCGGACTTGCCCATTGTGTGAGGTGTGTGTGTGTTCCAATGGGAAACCGGAGCAGCGGAACCATTGTGAGGTTGTGTGTGTTCCCATGGGATCCCGGACCGGTGGAACCATGGTGAGGTATAGCTTGGTTATCCGCGGAGAGGAGCCAATGCAATGTGTGCCAATGGGAACCCGGTGCGGCGGAACCATTGTGAGGATACTCGGGAACCCGGAACGGCGGAACCGAGGTTGGGTGTGTATAGCTTGGTTATCCGCGGTTCGGAGCCAATGCTAAAGATTTTCGAAAGGCTTGGTTATCCGCGGTACGGAGCCAATGAAAACGTTTTTGAAAGATTGTTTTGTAAGTGAAAACGATTGACACGGTCTACGATGAGTCGCGTAGGAGAAATCGGGAAATCTTGGACACCAACGATAGATGATTAACGATGTGTGATTGCTAGTGTTGTTGTAACTGTTTACCGTCGTAAGGTTGGTGGGTAAGGATTTCCTATTGAGCGTTGTAGCTCACGGTGTTGCCTTGTGGTGACCCTGGCATATTATATTGGTGGCGACGCCGGTATAATGTGTCAGACCTTGTAGATGATCAAGATGGACCGTTCACTTGGAGGTGTCCGGAGCTGAGGAGCTGGCTAGGATGAAGAAGCAAGAGGAGCTGTAGTTAGGAAACCTTAGTTTCCCTTCTTTTGTAATAAAGTACTCCTGTGGGAGTTATGTTGTAATAAAGAGTTAGACTCTATTTTTGAAATTTCAATAAAATGTTTTATTTAACGTACCCTGATTTTGGGGGCGTTACAGCTTGGTATCAGAGCTTTAGGTTCAAAACCTCGGCCATGGGTAGAATGGGTAGAACCATGTAGAACCTTAAGCTAGTTTTGCCCGTTGCACAAACGTGAATTGATTTTCAAGTTTACCGTCCCAAATTGGGTGGAATTCTGTCAAAACAATCTTCAGATTGAAGCAAGGCGCGGAAATTGGCAGTACCGCCGAGCTGGGAATTCCCGAACAATTGGATGATGACTTAAATCAAGGATCGAATGTGAAACGTAGAATCCCGAAATGTTTTCCCTATGGTTTTTACCAAAAACTATTCTATTTTCAAAACGTACTATTGAAATTTTTCTTATAGGTGAAAACCTCGATCGATTTGTTAGTCAAAACCTATCAGCGTAGAAATGTCATAGAAAGTATAACCGCCCAGCACTTGGAGTGATTAAGAGAAGTTAATGGAATTGTCCTACTCTAGAATGGAGTAGCAGCAGCATAGAGTGAGCCCGACAACTTGTAGGATCATGTAGTTGGCCCATTTCATGTTCTCTTTTGTCTTTGTAGTAGGACTCTATGCTTTTGATTGAATTCTCTGCTTATCTGTGATAAATTACTTTTGACCTTTAGGAAGGTACACCTTCTGCAATAGGAAATAGTTTAGTTAAAACCTAAACCTTCCCCTTTTCGATTTTCGCTCGTAGACGGTGAACCGACGGAGTGGACTAGGGTACGAAACCGATGATTCCTCTAACCCCAACCCCGACCTCGCTCAAGTCATGCAAGCGCTCGTGACCGCTCTGAACGCTGCCCGCCAAAACCCAAACCGGAACCCTAACGATGAACCGATGACCCGAACTCGAGCCATGAATGAGTTCTGCAAGCGTCGACCTCCGACTTTCGACGGCAATACCAACCCCACTGTGGCTGAAGCATGGCTTAAGGAAGTCAAGGTGATCATGGACACCTTGGAGATCACTCGTAATGGAGACCGTGTGGCCCTAGCCACGTACCAGCTGAAAGGAGAAGCCCGCTATTGGTGGGAGCTGATGGAGGCCACTCATGACGTAGCCGCCATAACCTTTGCTCAGTTCGAGACGCTGTTTCTCGATAAGTACTTCCCCACGCCAATCCGTTTGGCCAAGGAACAAGAATTCCAGAACCTGAAGCAAGGAACTATGACCGTTACTCAGTATGCGGCCAAGTTCGAGGAGCTATCCCGCTACGCCCCGGATGCCGTTGCAACCGAGGACAAGAAAGCGAGGAGGTTCGAATGGGGACTAACAACAGCTAGAAGAGCTGTTGTAGCTCAAGCGTTTCCCACCTATACTGGTGTGGTGAAATGTGCCCTGCGACTGGAGAGTGAGGATAACGACTTCAAGACTCGATGGAGGAAGGCGACAGGCAATGCCGGTGGACCTATCCGAACCCAACCATCCAATGGCAACCGTGGACCCTACCCTGCCAAACCCTTTGCTTCGAGTCAAAGCAACCAACCCTGGAAGACTGCAATCCCCGGAAGTGGCGAGCAGAAGAGAGGTGGTCGAGACGTAGCGACAGTTCAATGCTTCCACTGTCAGGCTATGGGACACTATAGGTGCGACTGCCCCCAGCTCCAAAGGGACAGGATTGGAAGCTTTGGAAATCAGAAGGATCAACAACCTGAGCAGGCCGGTTTTGTGGAGCAAAACTCTGAAGGCCTATCGCAACAGCAGGACGGGCAGAACAAAGGAAAGCAGCCCGTGGGATTCCAGCAAGGCACTGGAGGGCATATCTTTGCACTACGAATTGAGGAACAAGAGCAGGATCCCTCTGTGACCCAGGGTACGTTACTATCAGCGTACAAGTCTTGTTAGACTCTGGTGCATTGCATTCCTTTATACCTCCTGCCTGCATATCTACTCTAGCACTAGAAACAGAATCCCTAAATGCGTGTTTGAAAGAAACATCACCGTTGGGGGAGAGTATAGCTGTTAGTCTAGTGTGTAGAGAGTGCGAACTAGAAGTAGCTAACTCGCGATCTTCGAGTGGTCGACATGGCAAATTTTGACGTGATCCTGAGGATGGACTAGCTATCGACTCATCAAGCAGTCATAGACGGCCATCAAAAGGTGGTAACCGTATAAGAATGAGTGGTCGACATGGCAAATTTTGACGTGATCCTTAACGAAATACCACTATTTCGGAACCCTTCCAGAGTGTTCCTTGCACCTGAGGCAGCTTTCCCCAGATTTCTCCTCCTGTTCGGCCTTCTCATTGCCGATGTAACGCCCCTAATTTTAGGTACGTTAATGAAAATAATTTATTACAGAAATAAGCGAGTCACTGCTCATTATTACAAAACGGCTCTCATAAGAGCATTTAAAATTCAAAAGACAATAAAAAGGGAACTAAGAAGTCCTATTCTACGGCTCCTCTTGCTCCTCCAATCTAGCGAGTTCTTCGGCTCCGTACGCCTCCAAGGTGAATAGATCGCCCTGTTCGTCTATCAAATCTGACATATTATATCGGCGTCGCCACCCATATAATATGCCAGGGTCACCAAAAGGCAACACCATGAGCTACGAAAGCTCAATAGTATAATCCTACTTACTAACATCGATTTCCACATGATAAGTACATAAGTAGGGAATAAAGACAATAATGATATCATGTTCACATTCGCTTGTAACTACCGTTGGCGTTGACTCGTCGTTAACTTTTTCATTATTACCCTTTTGAAAAATACCTTTTTAACTCACCCAACCTCGATTCCGCCGTTCCGGGCTCTCGAGTATCCTCACAATGGTTCCGCCGCACCGGGTTCCCATTGGCACACATTGCATTGGCTCCGTAACGCGGATAACCAAGCCATACACACCCTACCTCGATTCCGCCGTTCCGGTATCTCGAGTATCCTCACAATGGTTCCGCCGCACCGGGTTCCCATTGGCACACACACACACATACGTAATACCCTTGAAATAGTCATTACGTAGTTTCGAAGATATTTTCCAACCCGGAAAACACAACAATCTTGTTAAACACACCCTAGGTGCCATGTTTCTATTTCCTTGGTTTCCGTGTCACGTTTACATGCAAGACTCCGCGTGTGAGACTTTTTCATACAACATGCATTACTCCAACTTCGAAATAGTGTAATAAGAACATCTAAGTCACGTAGCATGCTTGAATACCATAAACAACATAATCATGCATTTTTACTTTTCAAACAACGATCAAAGTCACTTTTAAACTTCAAGAAAGTAAGTAGAGTTTCACATAGTAAGATTTCAACTACTTTACAAAAATAAAGTAAGCTTTTGAAAACTAGGTAAGGATCACTACCATTCTCCTAGGCGGTGGTTTGGATGTCGGGTTGATTTCGACAGCGTAACGGCCCTCCGATTGCTTCGAAAGGAAAAGTTTTGGAATACTTTTCCCAGAAACAACTTCCTAACTACTACTACAGTACTTTTAAGATCGTTGGGTGGTTTTGGAAGTGGTTTGGTGGTTTCGCTCAAGAACTCACAAGAACAAAGAGAGTTTTGAACTTAGAACAAAGAAACTTAGAATTCTAGAGAGAAGGAGGAGCTAATTGCTTTGAGGTGTGATTTCTAAGTGAAGAATGGCTCTCTATTTATAGGCAAGGAGTGCCCCCTCCCCCAAGATGGCCGGCCCTCTCTCTCTCTCAATTCCCTAATTTTTTAATCAAATCAAATCCAACTTTAATGGAAAAATCAAAGGAAAATCCTAGGTTTGCATGGCTATGGTGTACCTTGGTGAGATTCTTGAATCAAATGGATGGTTGAGATGGAAATGGTACATGATCAAAGGGTTGAGAAGTTGCAAGGTGAATATTGGAGTACAATAGAGTTAAGATTTGATTTGGAAGAAAATAAATCTTCAAGATTGGAAGTACCAAGGGTGGTTCAATGCATAGATTTCAAATCAAATCTCCTTCCCTCTCTCCTTCCTCTCTCTCTCTCTCGGCCTCTCCCTCTCTCTCTCTCTCTCTCTTGCAAGGTACACACACATATATATATAAGCATACATGTGTCATATATTGCAAAGAAATCAAATAAAGAAGTAGTTTCTTGGTACTTTTGAAATCCAAGTAGCCTTAATGCCTAGGATTTGCCCACCAACTCAATAAATAGGCAAGGGTACTTTAGGAAATATAATAATCAACTTAGGTACTAATATATATATACACATATATATATATACAATGGTGGTTGAAAATCCCAATAAAGAATAATAAAAGGGTACTTTTGTAACTATGCACTTTTGATTAAAATAATAGTACTTTCCCATGTGATTAAAGAAAATGATTAATTAAATGATCCAATAGTACTTTGAAAGATTTACCCTATTGTCCAATGGACAAAACTTCCCCTAACATCTATTATCCAATGGATAATAGTTATTAGGCCACTTTTTATAATAAAATAATCAAAAAGTACATTAAAGTAAGTATACTTTTTAATATAAACAAATGGGATTCTATTACCCAATGGATAATAGTTTCCCTAACCATTATTGTCCAATGGTCAAAGAAATAAACCAATTTGATTAAAAGAAAATCAATATTAAAATTTAAAGTCTAGGGTTCAAAAGAGTCAAAAGTTCCAACGAGGGACAAAACGGTCATTTTGCCAAGACTAGGTGACTTTTCGGTTTAGTTACTCTAACCGGATGGTTAGATGCTAACTAGGCTTGCTAAGTAGGACTAAAGTGCAAGAAATAAAACTTGAGGGGCCAAAGTGCAATTATGACAAAATACAAGAATTAACGTAATTCCAGCAATTAAAATAAATAACTCGAATAATAAAAAAAAAATTATTCATCGAAATTCAGAGTTTTTACAGCCGAACAGGCTACTTGGACCAGTGACTTCATATGTCACTGATTATTTATCTAACCCTTGGACTTGGGGTGTAAACGAGCCGAGCCGAACTGAGTATTGGCATGTTCGAGCTCGGCTCGATCAGAATTCGTCTGGCTCGAGCTCGGCTCGAGTTTGAATCGAGCCGAAAAAGTTCGGCTCGAGCTCGGCTCAACAAGTATGTACAAAGTTCGGCTCGGCTCGGCTTGTTAGTATTCGGTTTGGAATAAACGAGCCTGCTTGGCTCGAATTCCTCAACTTTTCAGCCTTAATATTGAAAAATTGGCTAAACGAGCCGAGTCGAACCGAATATTGGCACGTTAGAGCCGAGCCGAGCCGAACCTATATATTTCGAGCCGAGATAAACCTGTTCACGAACCTATATATTGGCGTGTTCGAGCCGAGCCGAACCTATATATTTCGAGCCGAGATAAACCTGTTCGCGAACCTATATATTGGCGTGTTCGAGCCGAGCCGAACCTATATATTTCGAGCCGAGATGAACCTATTTGCGAACTTGTTTGAGCCGAGCCCTGCCAGGTTCGAGCTCCGCTCATTTATCAAACGAGCCGCAAAATCGAACTCGAGCTCGGCTCATTTATCCTTTGAACCGAGCCGAACCGAGCCATTACCGAGCCGAACTCGCGAGCTGCTCAGCTCATTTACAGCCCTACCTTGGACCAATAACTTTTCATGTTCACTGGTCCAAGGCCCTGCACAGATTTCCTAGACCAGTGACCCCCATGTCACTGGTCCATATCGCTGACCACCGTCTTACACGGTGATTGTCCCTATTATATCTATACTATGGTCCCTCGAACCATGAGTTCTTTCCCTGTTTGGCCCCCTTATTGCCGAGCAGTCCATCTGGTCCAGTGATTTCACACGTCACTGGTCCTTTTTAACTACTTGGACCAATGAATTCTCGTATCTTCTGTCATTATCTACCGAACAGACTACCTGAACCCATGCCTTCACATGTCACTGGTCGTGTATCGCTGTTTACTGTCTTGCATGGCGGTTTATCTTATCATACTTACTCTATGGTCCACGTACCACTTGCTCGGGCCTAATTGGGCTTGTTTGGGAATACTTCCCTACAACCCCGTTTTACTATCCTTCCACTTAGATGAATAGTGCAACGAGGGTATGATCTCAATTCACATGGCACTTTTGTTATCTTACTTACTCTATCCTACTCTACATGCAGGTTGTGCATGGGTTATCGCATTTTTTCTTCAATCTTTTTTTTTTTTCCTTTTCTTTTCCTCCCAGGGTATGCCTCTTATAGGCTATACATTCGGTTAACCTTTTTTAATTTCAAGATATTTTACCCAAAAAAAAAGTATGAACGCACCAATGAACTCCCAAAAACTACAGTTCTTCCAAGCAGCCACGAATTGCCCCACCAAAGACATCGTGTAAGGATAGAACACGCTGAAGCACAAATATCGTTATAAAGCAACCTCGATTGAGAAAACCCAATCTGTAGACAAAATCCGTCCAGACGAAACCAACAACTCTCGTAAAACAAGTGACAAAACTCTCACAAATCAGACGACAAGTCATTAATCTAGAGAGATGGAAGAAAAAAACAAAGAAAGGGAGTCGGAATAGTACCATGGTCTTTCCCTCCCACCGCCACACACGGATATGGAACCCCCGGGGGGAAGGGAAGTAAGAAGAGGAGTTGTGGTGGCTAGAGTTGAGAAAGAGGGGGTGGTCGACTAGGGCTAGAAGACCATGTTTACAAAAATGAATTTGAATCGATATGAAAGTACTCCCTCCATCCGCTCCCCTTTTGGAAGGACTTTTACTTTATTTTTTTTTGCCAAAAGTTTAGAATTTCTATTGATAACAAAGAGCTTACGATATAGGGCATATTTTTCCCGAGGGAGAAAATATCCGAACAGGCGGATAGGCAATCCTAAGACCTACACCACCAAACCCCATATACACACATAAGAAGAGTATCAGTGCAACATCATACACCAACTACTGTATCTCACATGTGTTGGTTTTTCTCAAAAACCATTGCGGAAAATATATGGTTTAAAAAATTGTTTCGGATCTACTTCTTACGTGTGAGTAAAGTTTCATGAGGAAGGGTTAGCGTTTTATCTTTCTAAAGTTCAAAAACAAAACCCTACTTCTGGTTATGAAAAGGTTGATTCCTTCTTGCTCCTTGCACCCCAAAAATCTTCAACCCAATGAACCAAGAGAACAATAGCCAATAGGGTTTGTGGGAACCCTAGAATATTTTTCCCCTCTGTAATCTCTCAATTCTCTCTCAATATCTTGTAGGAGGAAAAATTGCCGTATATACATAAAAGAATTAGAGATATATTTATAGGGATAAATTTACTTGGCCAATAAGTCAATCTCTTGTTGGGCTAGGGTTGGGACCTATGGGCTTCTTGAGGTTTAGCTAAAATTGGACTCACGCTCTCTCATCTCCATGAGTGGTGGCCCAATTGAACCAAAATTAATTCCACTATATAATTATGGTTGAACTCTAGGCCTCAAGAATATTAATATATTGTTCCTGATAAATGCCAATATCATAATGTCAAACCCCTTCACCATGTAATGTCCATAATCAGCAATTGGTAATAAGAAATAACTGTCACACCAAAGCATATTTATATTTTAATTCCGTTGAATACTAGTTCACTCACTTTTAGTCTAGAAAAACATTTTAATGAACGCTTCATTAAAATGACTAGTACTAGGTTTCAAAGACTAATCCAGTGAACTAACTCAAGGGGACATTATACTCTATAATTAAATATAGAGTGAATTCCATCTTGAAAATAATGTTCTCACAGTCCTAACATAAATCACCCAACCCACCGAGGTGTTGATCGAGTTAGACCTCACTCATTGGTGACTCAAAGTGACATAGGCTAGAAACTTGAGTTCATTAACTTTCTCAGGATTAAGAGTGAATTACTTGGTTGGGTTATGGAGTGTGTGAAGACGGTCTCTTTTTCCATCACAGTTAATGGGGAAGCAGGGGATACTTTCTATCCAAGCCGAGGGATCCGCCAAGGGTGCCCCCTCTCTCCATATTTATTCCTCTTGTGCGGAGAAGGCTTCACAGCCCTATTTCACGACTTTTTGAGCA
>BPLS01017058.1:0-10012 GCA_019656275.1 Rhododendron kiyosumense
GAGAGAGAGAGAGAGAGAGAGAGAGAGAGAGAGAGAGAGAGAATTTGAAAGTGGGTGTAATTTTGATCGGTGGCAATTTTGTAATTGAAAGAAAGTGGTTGGATAATTTAATAAAAGGGAAATCTCATCATATCCATTGGATCAATTCAATCTCAACCATTCCAACAACTTGTCCCCACATCCTTCTGTTTTATAATATAGACTAGTGTTTACCCGTACCTACGGCACTACCCACCCCGGCCAATGTCTACAGCACTACTCACCCCGATTGGAATTGAAATTACCATTTGAATCTTGATAATGGCTCAAAACATTATTTTAATTTTTAGGTAGCTATAAAAATTTTAGAAAAGATAAAGAAAAATAGAGAAAATGATAACCAAAACCCAAAAAGTACTACGTATCAGAGAAAAAGCGAGAGAATATGTTACCAAAGACAGTGGATTCCGGGTTCCGAGTGACTCACCGGCAAGGGCGATGACTGTGGCCGGACAATCAGAGGAGAGGACCAGAAGTGATTGGCAAGGAAAGAAAACAAATTGATGGCGTTTTTGTAATATATTTGTAAGAGTGTGAGTGCTTTCTTAAGAGGGTTGGAAAGCACACATGAGCCCTTGGATCAAATGAATCCTAACCATTCAAACAATTTGTCCCCACACCCTTCTGTTTTATAATAGAGACTAGTGCTAACCCGTGCCTATGGCACTACGCATCCCCATTGGAAGGGGATGACAATAGTGTAATTTAGCTTAAAATTATGAGCTCTTTAATGAAATAAGGAGAATGCCTGTCCACTATTAGATCAAACAAATCCAGACCATTCTAACAATTTGTCCCCACACCCTTGTGTTTTATTATATAGATATATATATATATATAGAGAGAGAGAGAGAGAGAGAGAGAGTGTGTGTCCCATTCTTATAAGGACTACTTTATTTTAATAAAATGCGTACCTCCCTTTCCCAATCGAATTTCGATGATCTGAGCCGCTCAATGTGTTCAGAACATGATTTTAAGGGTACTCGCGAGAAATCAGCAAAAAAAAAAGACCGGGAAGGGCTTCATCCGAGCAGTTTTTGTTTATTTTTTATCTAACAGTTTAAATAAAAATTGCTCAAATCAAGCCCTTCCCGGTCATTTTTTTTTGCCGATTTCTCGCGGGTACCCTTAAAATCACGTTCTAAACACATTGAGCGGCTTGGATCATCGAAATCAGATCGGGAAAGGTGAGAAATGGGTAGTTCGCATTTAAGGTCCTCATTTTAAGGTCCTTACTTGAAGATTTCTGTATATATATATATATATATATATATATATAATGTAACGACCCGCTCCATCTTTGTACAATATTGTCCGCTTTGGACACCCAAAACCCATAGACTTTCCAGTAGGTCACCCACCTGGACTACCCTAAAATGAGCACACTTAACTGTGAAGTTCCTATGCACTTTGGTCCGCCCTCACGGCTTTAAATGACCCTCCCCTTAGGGATGCAACGTCCTCGTTGCACAGGCCTAGCAACCTCCCCTGCGGTCCATGGCAGCAAAGCGCATCCTACCTACCACTTTGCCCAGGGTGGAGCTCTGATACCATCTGTAACTACCCGCTCCATCTTTGTACAATATTGTCCGTTTTGGATGCTCAAAGCCCATAGACTTCCCAGTAGGTCACCCATCCCTGGACTACCCCAAGATGAGCACGCTTAACTGTGAAGTTCCTATGCGCATTGGTCGGCCCTCTTGGCTTTAAAAGGCCTTGTACAAATAGGAGGAATCTTTTCTTATAAACCATGACTTGCCCCTTCCCGTCCGGACGGAGCCTACTATCCTACAGTACCGTCGGCCACCGGAAAGCGGGGTGTCACATATAAAGTTCTACAAATCAGGGGCCGGCCCAAGGTTTTTAGTGCCCACGACAAATAAAAGAAAGTGTGCCCTTAAAAAGTTAATACTTAGCAATTTTTACAGCAACAATCACGAGAAAGCCAAACTCAATATAAAGTTCTACTAATCATTACATACAAACACAAAATACAAAGTCTCCAAATAGGTAAATACATATTATCTCAAAAACGCATGAGTATCACTTGAATATTACTGGTCTTGCATTTCTAGAAGCAAAAGTATCAATTAAAAAAAAGAGATTTATAACATTATCATAATAATGCACTAACCAGTAATTAGATAAATCAAATATTTTTAAATTTAAGCACACCAACTAATGTCAACTAAATCAACACAAAACAAAGCACCACCGGTCAGGGCTCTGCATTTAACAACATATATAAGTACAAATCTAAGCACCACCGGTCAGGGCTCTGCATTTAACAACATATATAAGTACAAATCTAAGCACCACCAACCCGGGCTCTGCATTTAACAACATATGAACAATTACCAATCTAAACACTAGCAGCCAGGGCCCTGCATAATAAGAGAATACTTACATATTTGAAGCCTCGTAAGTCGCAAGTGAATGGGAGAGAGATACTCTAAGACTCCGCAGTGTACATAGTATACTAGTATATATTGGACCTGCATTTCAATTTCTAATAAGCGTAAAGCCTTAAACATAAATCAAGTGGAGAATAAATAAATAAATAAAACCCTAATATCACTATCACTACTCAACTGAACTTGGAAATAAAAAAAAAAGCCTATAAAATTATTAATTAAAGAGAGTCTCACTTCTCATAAGCAATACTAAATTACAGACTTCAACATTTAAACAATATAAAATCACCAATAGACCAACAGTTGAAAGGCCCGATAAAAAAAAAAACCTCAAATACAACAAGCTGTAGATACAAACATAGATTAATAGATACGTATATAATATATATATATATATATATAATATATGTATGGCGAAAAGATGGGACTTGGAAGATAAACAAACCTTCAATTTCAGGGCCCTTCGTACACAGTGATGATGGTGAGCCTATTTGGTGATAGCGAATCGTAGTTCTTCGAATCTTCTGTTCTTCTTTTCTTTTCTTTTTTTTGGGGGCAAAAACGGTGAGAGATTCAGAGAAGGGTTTGAATTAAATTGACCATTTAGATCTCTTATTTACAAAAACCGTCTGTTTTTTGGGCCTCATCGAATTTGTGTGGGTCATAACCAGTTTTAACTTGGAATGGGCATTTTTTTTTTCCCTTCTTTTGGGCCAAAAAAGGCTTCTACTGTACTCAAGCCCAAATAGAAAAACTAGTAGAGTGCCCTTAAAATTTGACATTTTTGAGATGCCCAAGGCCTAGGGCTTGGGTTGGGATGGCCCTGTCGGCACCAAATAAAATACATTTTGGGAATACACTTCCAAAAGAGGTTCCATACAATCACGATCACGTGATTATCAACTTGATTTGTGACAATGAAATTTATACTTTGCGAATTTTAGAAACAAAACCATTTTGAATATTGTTTCTGCACTCTTGATGAAATCCATATTGGGTGCACAATAGGCTAAATCAATGTTTATCGAGAGCCATGTTATCAAATATGACTCTCCAAGAGAAGAAGCAAAAGTGTTATATTATTTCGGTGCAGCTTTAATTCTCCCTCTTCGACTTGACAACTCATCAATATAAATAAATAAAATTCTCAATAATATATAGTTCTCATCTTCAGCGTAAAATCAAGCGGCCATATCGGTTACTTAACAACTTTCACAGACTGAGATTTTGTTCTTGGCCTGTAAATATGGTGTCTTCTCCTATTAATATATATCTCTTTCATTCTTTTTAATTTATAGCCAAGAATTCTCAAAAATCATTCTGATTTTTATATCCTAATTTTTCCTGCAGAAAAGTTATCAAGTGGAGTAAGAAAGAAAACAAATTATAATTCTATAAATATGTACGTAGCTCAGCAAAATAATTTGAAGTGTCCCTTGGGATTAATTTTTCTTAACTGATTCCTCAATTTGCCACAGAGCTAAGCAAATCTTTTTTTTTTTGGTGCAAAAATTTGCTCCCCACTTTGGAGATGGGCACTACCGTCATTCTCTCCCTGTTCTTTTAGCATTCAAGTTTCTGAATTTCCTCAGTTTTTTTTTTTTTTTCGTTTGGGATCAAACTTGACAAACCAGATAG
Organism: Rhododendron kiyosumense; assembly: GCA_019656275.1. Classification (NCBI taxonomy): domain Eukaryota; kingdom Viridiplantae; phylum Streptophyta; class Magnoliopsida; order Ericales; family Ericaceae; genus Rhododendron; species Rhododendron kiyosumense. The sequence goes on from BPLS01017058.1 coordinate 4,092, forward strand.
ATACTCCAAGGTTAATATATGAAGCTTTGAGTAATTATATTATTGAGGGCTTCAAGTGGCACTCAACGGTTCCTAACGCGGAGGAATATAGGAGCCCGGGGTGGCTCCGGCCCCTCCTGACATTTAACATATTTTACTAATATTATATGTAATCTGGTTATTATTGATATAATTAGTATAGCAATTTCTAAATTTTTGAATTATTTTGATTTGATCTAGCCAAAAATTAAAGGTATTTTACATTGTTAGGTAAAATTTTCTTAAATTCTTTCAGAGATGAAAAATAATTGCACATGTGCATTGCAATTGTCGACAATAATGTAAATGATATGATATCCGATATATTAATGTACCACAGAAATTGAATTGGGTCTCTAGGCATGCCCTCTTTGATGTCATTTAGTTTTGATATGGGGGCATGGTTTCACAACAAAATAGATATTAGGAGCCACTGTTTGAATGGTATTCTGAGAGCAGCCACTTTGTGCATATTGTCAAAAGTTAGGCCTGTCTTTAATATTTTTCCGCCCATACCCCCAATAATTGGGGACTACATGGGTTCTGTCATTGTTGTTGTTGTTGTTGTAAAGCTATACCTATGTAGGCCCCCCTCAGACCAAAATTCTAGCTCTGCCAACTTAGGAGCCCTTGTGTACATCACGTGGTCATGTCTAGGAACACCTAATAATTTTACCTTTAAAAATTAGTTCAAGAATTAATCAAGTGGGAGATTTTCATTTAAAATAAAATTACTTGGGAGACTCGACCTACATACATATACATTAGCACCAGCAATTTGGAAATTAATTTCTCTTAACTTCACCGAAAACTAGGAAAGTAAATTCATTGCTTCAATACATTTTTGTCACCGCTAAATTAAAATCCTGCTTTTCGAACTAAATCCTATCTCTTTCTTCCTCTCTCTCAACCCTAGCCACCACAACTTGTTGATCTTCTCTCTTCCCCTCCTCCCCGTGGGTTCCATACCCATATGCGGCAGCGGGAGGGGGAGGCCATGGTACTACCAACTCCCTTTCTTTATTTTTGTTTTTTTACCTTCTGTCTCTCCAGATCTACGACTTGTCGTCTGATCTGTGAGAGTTTTGTCTCTCGTTCTACAAGAGTTTTGTCTCTCGTTCTACAAGAGTTTTGTCTCTTATTCAATGAGAGTTTAGTTTCGTCTTTGGACGAATTTTGTCTACAGATCGGGTTCTCTCAATCGAGGTTGTTTCACAACGATATCTGTTCTTCAGCGTTCTTTCCCTACACGATGTCTTTGGCGAGGCAACCCGTGGCGGTTTGCAGATCTGTAGTTCTTGGGAGTTCATTGGTGCGTTCATACTTGGGTGGAGTGCATCTGATCGTCTGCATATTTGGTGTCTTTTCTCTTTAACTTTGCACTTTTTCTCGTTTGAGACTCCTAATTAGATGTTAGGCAGTTTAAAAGTGTCGCTATTGCGTCAGGCCATGTCTGGGTTAAGATGAAAGACATTGATTGCCTTGTGATTTACTTGTTTTCTATTTGTTAGACGATTAGTTTGACTTTGTCGAAGTTCTTTGTAATGATCTCCGTTTTGTAAGTGCCGTTGGGAGATTATCAATACAATCTTCTCACTTTTTGACAAAAAAAAATAAATAAATTCATTGCTTCTGACAATTCAGAAAATAGAAAATTCACCAAAAGGGAAAATATTTTGTTTCCTAAAATCTAGAAATTGTAAAGGTAACTCTAGCATTAGTGACGGTATATATTAACCTAGGAGAAACTTATTCACGGAGGCTTCGTGAATAAATACTTGTTCACTGAGCGGTGCAATTTCAGTCGTCCATTCACTCAATTAATGGCTAAGATTCGTTTTCAATTCTGACTGATCACAATTAATTATTACCGTCACAATTGATTTTCAATCCGGACCGCCTGAAAACACTTTGAACACGCGCAATTGACCTCTATAAAACTTTCTTTATGGAATGGTCCGCAAATAAGATTTTATGTATTAACCTAGTATATTGCTAGCCCAAAAGTTAGCAAGGGACACAAGCCCACCTCTCACCTCCTTAAATACAGAAAAGAAAAACCCTAGCCCAATAAACAACTCTCAAGGGAGAATGGGAAGGAAGAAAAATAGGTCACGAGGAAGGAGAAGAAGAAGGAAGAAAAAGAACAACAGTACATCAAAAGCAGAATCAAGTTTTCCAGATATTATTGTTCCGGAAGAAATCATTGGTGAAATACTATCAAGATTAACCCTCGAATTGCATCCTTGATTCGCACGCGTTTCCAAACAATGGCGTTCTTTGGTCTCCGACATATCCGTCGCGAAACAGGCTATCCGACGGTTCTCATCCAGTGCGACTCAGGAGCATATTCCTTTACAACTGACTCCATTGACAAACACCAACAGGAAGTACTTAACACGAAAAGCATTCGTGTTCCTGAAAACATGGATGCGTACGTCATGGGATCGTGCAACGGGTTGTTGCTTATGAATAGCGAAGTGGATTTGTTTCTTGTGGAATCCACTGACTAAGTTCTTCAAGAAAGTGCTAGCATGTGACCGATTGCGTGACGAGGACTACCGAGTTCATTCGGGGCTTTGCTATGACTCCACCAGTGATGAGTACAAAGCCGTTCTTGCCTTTGCTCACCAGACTCCCAAGTTACGGAGGTGAATTTGTTGTGGTTAGTAGTCTTAGAAGTAAAAGTTGGACATCGATTAACTTCCCGTATAGGGTTAGTAGTTAGTACAGTGAATAGGGGGCCTATAGTCAATGAAAATCTTCATTTGTATGCCTCTAAGAATGATTCATGTAATAATTTCCTTTCGCCCCATCAAATTATTTACTTTGATGCACAAATGGATGAATTTGAGGAATGCCACATCCTAGAGGTGAGGACGGAGATATAATTTGTGGATTGGGAGTTTTGGATGGATGCCTTTGTATGTTTCGTTCAGGCAATAGTGAAAACAATGCTGAGCTATTAGTAATGAAAGATTATGGTGTGCAAGAATCTTGGATTATTATGGCCGTGGTTTTAGATATTTTGACCACGAGTCCTTATAATGAGTCGTTGGAGCCATTAGGTTATACAAAGAATGGCAAAATCCTAACTCGAGTTCGGACATGTAAGGAACGCGGTAGGCAAATATGGGCATTCAATCCGAATGACAATTCCCATAGGAGAATTCAATTCCAGAGGATCCCAATTGTTATTCATTAATTGTGCTTAGGGAAAGTTTGATTATCCCTACTGACTATGCAAGGACGGAACTAGGATTTTATCCTAGCAGTAGCGAAATGTATATTAAAAAAATCTAGTAGTGGCGAGACTATATAAATTGGGCATAAATTTTTTTTTTTACATATAATAATTGCATTTTCTAAAATTCTTGTCGTGGCGGTCGCCGCCACTAGACCCCCTGATCCCATCCTTGCGACTATGATTGGGAAGAGGAAGAGCAAAAAGGGGAAGCGACATTTGTGGTACACTGTTATCACTCGCGGAGATTGAAAAAGGGCGAGGATGGTAACTGGACCATGGAATACATAGAAGATTCAGGATAAAGAGGGATAATTGCTGGTTAGGGGAGAAAGCTGGTGTTGTTTCTCTCTCTCTCTCTCTCTCTCTCTCTCTCTCTCTCTCTTAATCTTTGCCATTACTTGGATTGTTAACATCTAAATTGGTTTTTTTCCATTCCTTTTTCGTTAATTCTAAGATATGTTTATTTGTTGGTTAATAAGTTTGAATGAATTGAGCAATTCAAGTTTCTCTCTGTATATGTTGTTGATTTTAGAGAGGGGCACACACAACAAAGTGAAGGTATGTGAACCGTACAAGAGAGACTGGATTTTGTTAGAGATCTGTACATGGAGACATAATTTGAGGTTTTAGTTACAGTAGAAGAGTTAAATGTATAAATCCTTTTTTCTTCTGGAAATGCTTTTCTTTAATTTGTTTTAGCAACTGTCAAAAACAACCATAGCCGTGTTGAATTCAATAAAAAAAAACGTGTGATGCCGACTTTAGAGACTTCAAATTATCACATAAGCTGTCATATAAATTTGAGATCTTCAAACTTGAAGTCAAGATTAGAGTAGCGGCAAGTGCCATATTCTGGCAAGCTAATTTTCTTCAAAGTGATTGAGCAGTTTGCAGTTCCAAAAAAAAGAAGAGTGAGGAATGTCACATTTTCACATCCAGTTTTTTCGTTGGTTGTTTTTTGGTTGTCTCTAACGCACATGAAAAACAGGAGCAACATTTACTCAGAAAACTTGTTCTGTTTAACAAAAATGCTAGAAATAGTGTTGAGATTAGCACACATGCTTGTTTGCTTTGGTAGTGTCAACATTTTTTTGATAACTCAAGTCTCAGGATCAGCTTCGGCGCACCTCTACTAATTTTTAAGGATTGATCAAATCATCCACTAACGCGCTAGTGCTGGGAAAAATAGAGCAATAGTTTGTATCAACTAGCCCCAAAAGGGTTGATAGGTCTTGAGAGGTTTTTGAGACCTTAGGAGGGAGGAAACCCATAGCAGTGAGTAGCTGAATTAATTTTGAATCCGAAGGATTTTGGGGATAAGCATTTTGAAATCATATGAAACGGTATCTAATTAACGTGATTTTCGACTTGGTCGATGTTCTCAGCAAGGTCTAGCAAGCGTCGAATCAGCAACAATAGTTCAACTTGACCATTTGTACCAGAGTACTGCTATGAGTAACGACCGGCCGGGGAGGGAAATCGTACTGACCAACCGCACCAGGCCCTCTCCAGCCACCGGACGGCCGATCCGAGCAGTCCAAAAATTCTATAAAAAAAAACCGAGGGGCTGTTCGAGGGAATCAACGGCATCCGAGGTGTGTAAGGTGCTTGATATGAGCACCCCTTTTTCGTTTATGGAAAATGGGATGCTCGGATCAAGTATCATACACACCTCGGATGCCGTTGATTCCCGCGGAGGGCCCCTCGGTTTTTTTTCTTAATATTCTTGAACAGCTCGGATCGACCGTCCGGTGGCCGGAGAGGGCCTAGCGTGGCCGGTCGGTACGATTTCCCTCCCCGGCTGTCAGTAGCTATATCTTTATCAATTTGTATCCCCCAGAAAGTGTTAAAACTTGGAAATTTGACTACATATGGGCAAAACCCAATAAAAGATCAGGCCAAAAAGGCCAGCGCTTAATAATCTCTGGAATTTTGTCCTGAAAAATATCGCTTTTCACAAAGAATTCATTACGCATCAGGTCAATAGATGTTCTTTGAACCCTGCAGCTTCCACACACAACAATTAACACGGAAAATCCGCTCGCAGCAGTAGTCAATCACACTCTGTACTACAAGGTAAGAATGAACAAGACAGAACCAGATTTCATGTGAAACAAGCACCATGACTTATTTACCTCGCATGAATCAACAATCCGAAGTGAGTATGCATATATCTTTCGGTTTGAATCTGATCATTGCATTAGACAGCACTGCAAAGTTTAACTTGAAGCTGTGGCCTGCCTGTTTTGTGTTTGCATCCCCGTAAGCCCCCTCCTCCTCCCCCAAATCCTCTAGGATAGTATAGATTAAAATTAATGAATAGGGGGAAAAAAAAAAAAATGAAACACTGCATCTGTCAAAAGCAAAGGAAAACAGATTATAACTGTTAGGAGAAATTCAAAACATCAAATATTGCTTAAAAACATTCAATTGTGTCATGAATAAGGTTAGAGAATGTATATCAATGATTTTTTCAACATTTGCTAGTGCTTCAAAAAAATTCGCGAGTGCGGTTTCCGAATCCCATTACACATTGACCGATACTCAGATCTTGATTTCCGTTACTCGCGACCGCGACCATTACACTGGTGGATACTAACATATTGAAATATGGCAGTGACAATCTATAGGATGAGTGAAGTTGCAAAACCTCCTC
>BPLS01017059.1:0-28763 GCA_019656275.1 Rhododendron kiyosumense
TATATATATACCATTCCTCCAAGACCCAGAACCCTAGCTTATATTTTTATGTACGGGTATGTATGGAAAACTAACCAAAACCCATGTTCTCTCCTAAATTATAGCTAATTAGTTAATTAGAATTAGATAGAACGTAACACAATTCATAAAATTACCATCCGGTACCACTATTTTACTCAAAATCAATCTCATACCCCAAATATTACAATCGTGTCAACAATATCCATAGGGCGCACAAAATAATTACTTGGGACCCAACCACAACTCCAATTAATAAACAGCCAATATAATTAATTAAATAAATGAAAATACTAGGCTGTAACATTAACCAACGGAGACAAACCCCCTGGGTTGTTTTCTACGCTTCTTTTCCTTTTGACAAAGTATGATGTTGAGGGTTCTGGTTAGTTTGTTGTACTCTTGGGAGCTGAATGTCATTTCAGTTTAATTTTCAAGTTTTGTACCTAATCTGAGCCAGATTCTGTAGAATGACTGACCTTTCTTGATTTGTGTACTTTTCGTAACTTTGGCATCGTTCTTCATTTCGATGATAAAGTTTTCTCGTTTTGGCATCAAAAAAATGTTGAATGCCATTCGTTTAGTTGAATGCTGATTACAACTTTTGACCAAGGGATCTCGACTGAAGAACATCATCACCCGCTAGGAAAGGGAACAATGTTTTGCTTATAATCAACGATTGCAGTAGATTAATGTTTAATAGTAATCTAACGAACATAACAGAAAAAGCTATTTCGTTCACTGCGATTTATTTAAGCTTTCATTCTCCAAAAGGGGGAGGCGATAGACCAAGATTGAACTATAGCATTTTAACAGAACAAGAAAAGCTATCTTTTAGAGACAGTTCTCCATCTTAATGAACCGGAGGATGTCCCGCCAACAAAGCAAGAGAATGGTGGCTGTGCTTGAAAAAAGTTGGAGATTTTCTCAAACAATAAGTGAGCGCATGAGAACAATAGGTAGTAGAATTTGTAATGGGCAGTCGGTTAACCGTGGTTCAGGGTTTGGTTCGAACATAGGTCTTTTGATCCGGAGGTGGTCCTCAATCTCTTAAAACTACGAGCAATGTTCGTTCTTCAAGTTCCTGCGAAATTGAACCAAGTTAAGGAATATTCAGTTATGCCATAAGGTGCGGTCAAGACACCCAGAACCATGCCTGTAACCCAAGTCAATTCGCGAGATTTTTTAAACCCAGTGGTACACACGAAAAAAAGGGAAGGACTTTAGTCAATTGTAAGCACGACTTTGGTTTTTCCAAAATATTGAAAAAGATGGACTAGAATGTGACTAGTGATGAGACAAGATTGTATTATAGCCATAGGTGACCTTGACTTGAGTTACGTCCATAGATTTGCAAATTGAGAGATGTCTTTGTCATTCCAAACTTTTCCCACATACAATTTCTTGAGGTTACAATCGCTTTTATTACTAATCAATTGGAGAGCTTTAGTCCATCCTTAATATTGCCAAATCTGAGCCATCAAAATCGAAATGGATGGCTCAGATGCACTACTCGGATACCACGCTCGGCACACAAAAAAATTTTCTGGCTTTTAGAATTTCCAACCTTTCGACCAAGAAAAGCCCAAATTTGTTGTCCAATTAAAAAATTAAAGAATTGTTGTAAGGTCCATTATAGAATTTTGTAACATGTCCAATCCACCTCATATTTTCAAAACAACTCTAGTCCAGCCCATTTCTTTTTTTAAAGTCTCAGGTCCATTTCATTTTTTGACAGGACAAAATTGTCCCTTCATTAAACTTTACCCAACTACCACCACTACAGCCGCCGCCACCACCACCACCACCTCCACCATCACCACCACCACGCCACCACAACCACCACACCACCAAAGCCACCAACACGTCCCCACGACCACCTCAACTATCACGCCGCCGCCACCACAATGCCGCAACCTCCACCACAATTACCACCACCACGCCACCACCTCTACCACCACCACCACAACGCCGCAACCACCACCACTCTACCACCACCATGCCCCAACCCCACCACTACGCCGCCGCCACCGCCACCACCACGCCCATCCCACCACCTCAACCACCATGCCGCCACCACCACCACATTGCAGCAACCTCCACTATAATTACCACCACCACCACCACCACCACCTCCACCACAACCCCGCCCCCACCACCATTTCCACCACCAGCCCCACGACGATGCCACCACCACCACGCCCCCCCTCCCCACCACCACGACGACGCCGCTAGCACCACCATAACGGCGTCACCACCTCCACCACCTCTACCACCACCACCACCACTCCACCACCGCCACGTCCCTACCACTCCTACCACCTCTATCACCATCATGTCCCCACCACCACCTCAACCATCACGTCGCCGCCACCACCACCACAATGGCGCAACCTCCACCACAATTACCATCACCACAACCACCACCACCCCGCCCCGACCACCACCACCACCACCACCACCACGCCACCACCACAATGACCAAATGCACCATACATACTTTTCGTTATATATTTAGACTGCAAATTTATACTTTCAGACTACAAATTATTAAATGAACACTAACGCACATGACAATTTAGACTGCAAATTTACACTTTTAGATTGCAAATTTATTAATTAAACACCAACGCCAGAGAAAATTTAGACTTCAAATTTGCACTTTTAGACTGCAAATAAAGGCACTTTCGTAAACTTTGCAGTCTAAAAGCGTAAATTTACAGTCTACACAAAAAATTAGATTGCAAATTATTAAATGAAAACTAAAGCCAATAAGAATTTAAACTGCAAATTTTCACTTTTAGACTGCAAATTTGTTAAATGAACACCAACCCCAGAAACAATTTAGATTGCAAATAAAGGCACTTTCGTAAACTTTGCAGTCTAAAAGTGCAAATTTGCAGTCTACACAAAATTTAGACTATAAATTATAAAATGAACACTAACGCTAATGACACAAAAATTTAGACTGCAAATTATTAAATGAGCACTAACGATAATGAGAATTTAGATTGCAAATTTGCACTTTTAGATTGTAAATTTTTTGATTGAACACCAATGCCAGAAAAAATTTAGATTGCAAATTTATAATTTTAGACTGCAAATAAAGGCACTTTTATAAATTTTGCAGTCTAAAAGTGCAAATTTGCAGTCTATACATAAATTTAGGCTACAAATTATTAAATGAGCACTAACGCCAATGAGATTTTAGACTGCAAAGAGAAAATTTAGATTGCAAGTTTGCACTTTTAGAATACAAATAAAGGCACTTTCGTAAACTTTGTACTCTAAAACTGTAAATTTACAGTCTACACAAAAATTTAGACTGTAAATTATTAGATGAACGTAACGCCAATGAGAATTTAAACTGTAAGTTTATACTTTTAGACTGCTAATTTGTTAAATGAACACCAATGCCAGAAAAAATTTAAGCTGCAAATAAAGGCACTTTCGTAAACTTTGCAATCTAAAAGTGCAAATTTGCAGTCTAGAAAAAAATTTAGACTGCAAATTATTAAATGAATACTAACGTCAATGAAAATTTAGACTGCAAATTTGCACTTTTAGACCACAAATTTGTTAATTGAACACCAATGCCTGAGAAAATTTAGACTGTAAATTTATAGTACTTTTAGACTGCAAATAAATACACTTTCATAAACTTTGCAGTCTGAAAGTGCAAATTTGTAGTCTACACACAAATTTAGACTGTAAATTATTAAATAAATACTAACACCAATGAAAATTTAAACTGCAAATTTGCACTTTTAGACTCCAAATTATTTTCTTAAAACACTAACGCCAATGAGACATCAGAAAAGCAAGTGTGACCCAGAAGGAATGTGAATTACCAAAGAAGAAGTGGTGGTGGTGGAGTGATGGCGGCGGCGTGGTGGTGGTGTTGGTGATGGTGGAATAGTGGTGGTGGTTGTGGTGGCGGTAGTGGTGGTGGTGGTAACGGTAACGGTGGTGGTGGCGGCGGCGGCATGGGGGTGGTCATTGTGCTAGTGGTGGCGGCGTGGTGCTGGTTGTGGTAGCGGCGTGGTGGTTGTCATTTCGGTGGTGGTGGAGTGATGGTGGCGGCAGCGGCAGTGTTTGTGATGGAGTGGTAGTGGTGGTGGTTGTGGTGATCGCTTGGTGGTGGTGGTGGTAATTGTGGTGAAGGTGGTGGCGTTGTGGTAGTGGTGATGGTTGTGGCGGCGTGGTGGTGGAGTGATAGCGGTGGCGATGGTGGTGGTGGTGGCGACGTCTTGGTGGTGGTGGTAATTGTGGTGGAGGTGGCGGCGTTGTGGTGGTGGTGGTGGTTGTGGCGGCGTGGTGGTGGAGTGATAGCAGTGGCGATGGTGGTGGTGGTGGCGGTAATTGCGGTGGAGGTGGCGGCATTGTGGTGGTAGTTGTGGCGGCAGAATGGTGTTGGTGGTAGCGGTAGCGGCGGTGGATTGGTGGTGGAGATGGTGGTGGGGGCGTAGTGGTGGTAGAGGTGCTGGTGGTGGTGTTGGTGGCGGTGATGGTGATGGTGATGGTGATGGTGATGGAGTGGTGGTGGTGGCGATGGAGGTGGTGGTGGTGGCGGCGACGTGGTGGTGGTCATTATGGTAGTGGGGGTGGTTATGTGGTTGGAATAAGATCGAAAAAAATGAAAAAATGTATTTTTGTATTAGCAAAACAAGGTCCTTATTTCTTTTATATAGGTTATTTTTGTCATTGAAATTTTTAATGGACTAGAGGTGTTAGAAACTTTAGAAGTGGATTGGATGGGTTAGAAACATGCTATAATGGACTTATCAAAAATTCTCCCTTACAAAATCTACCGAGCTCCGTCCTAAAAATGTTGCCCCCTGTGTTAAAAAGAATGCACTATGTGAAGAAGAAAAAAAAGAAGAAAATTTTATCAATCATAAGGAGTCATTTCCTGCAAGTGAGCGGTGAGATTGGTCCCGAGAATTAGTTGAGGTATTTGTAAGCTGGCCTGGACACTATTTGGTTTCTTCCTCGGATCGGGGTGGCGTATGATTGGTGCAGTTTTTTTTTTGGGAGGGAGAGTAGACAAAATGAGTGCCATTTATTGGGTTAACAGAACTACAAACATAACAGAAAAAGCTATTTCGTTAACTGCGATTTATTTTAGCTTTCTTTCTGGAATAGGGAGAGGCGACGAAGATTATATAAACTGTAGCATCTTAACAGAAAAAGCTACTCCCTCCGTCCCTTTTTAATTGTCCTGCTTCGTAATTCTAACTTATTAAGAAGAAATCATCATTACACCTTTCACATCAACTTTTACCTCCACTTTCCCTTCTTACTCTCTATGAAAATATCATCATTACATTTTTACTCACTAACTTTTTAAAATGGAATTTACTTTTAGGGACAAAATGGAAAATTCACAAACTTTTACCCACTAACTTTACAAAATAGACAGTTACTAAGGGACAGCCCAAAATGGGATACTAGACTCTGAAAAATGAACGGAGGGAGTATCTTTTAGAGAGAGTTGTCCTTCCTTAATGAACTAGAGGGTGTCCCGCCCACGAAGCCAAAGAATGGTGGCTGTGCTTGAAAAGAGTTGGATATTTGCAGTGAATTTAAAAGTTATACATATACTTGCCTTTATATTTTCTCGAACAATAAGTGAGCGCATGAGAGCGGCATGGAGTAGATTTTCTCACAAACATGATAGTAGTACATATTAAAGCACTGCGTAGTGGAAAAACAACTTTTATGGACATCATTGTTGACTACAGGTGAGTGGGGAGCCGGGATTTGAAAGCCCAAGCCCAACTCATGGGTTACGTTGAAAACGGTGTTTCAACGTAAATATTATTCACAAAATTACGTTCTCACCTCACCCTTTAAATATTCTTTTCTTTAACCTCTTTATATGAGAGGGTGTGAGAAATTAAACATCAAGTCACACGACTTTCTAATGAATGCTCCCTCTGTCCCAATTCAGTTAATAGTCATTCATTGAAAATGTGTGATTCAATAGAGACAACAGATGATGTAATTATTTTATAAAGGAAAACTTAATTTTATGATATGTCCGATGTGAAAATAAATCGTTAGAATGAGATGGAGGGAATATAACCTTAAAATAGATTTTTATTTCTAAAAAATAAGTTAGTGGTGGCGGGTCTATATAATTTTGGCATATATAAAATTTTCTTTTTAATATAGTGATAGCATTAAAAATCGTTGTGGTGACTGCCGCCGTCACTTATCCCCTTGACTCCATCCGTGACGACATATACCCTCATGTAAATATTTACACACTCTTGTATATGCATATATGCACACAAATATAAAAATAGGGTTTGCATTGGTTTACGGTCTAGGTGAAAGAAAACTTGTTGGGCTTTGGCTCGAGTTTAGCTTTGGTTTCAAATTTTGGATTCAATTTGGTTCGGCAAAAACCCGGGCGGAATATACCCGTTGGCATCCCTACAGTATTTCTATCTCAACTCTCAAGGAAAAAGAAGCAAGGGAAGAAATAAAAGGAAACACAACAAAACAAGGAAATAGAAACTTAAGGGAAAGAAACACACTAATTTGGGGGGAAAAGAGGACTGTATATAGCAACTAGACTTGGCAAAAAAGGAACGTTGCGGAGAAACTCCGGGGGAACTTCTTTTCCATTTCACTAACGTTTTTATTTTTTAAGTATTTAATTTTCGTTTTACGAGACATGTCATTCTCTTACAACACATCATTTTTAGTTCAAAAATAAATACTTATTTTAGTTGATGTTTAGTCTTGCACTTGGCCAACCAATTGTAGACAATGACTTCCTTTTGCTGAGAAACTCATGTTGGACCCCGAGTCCCTGCCGTGCCCTTTTCTTGAAGCATTACCTTTTGCTCATCTCTATTGCACCTATGATTGTTTGGGGCTCACTTCGGGGTCTCACACAAATGATCCGAGCCTTTGAATAATTCTAAAATAATTTTTTAAGGGACTTTGTAAAAAATCAACTCAGTTGGATATTATAAATAATTCATCCACTCTTTGAATTTTTCATTCAGATTTTAGGATCCTGAATAATGAATGAATACTAAAGAAATGTTAGACAATTGTATGCTCGGTATGCTAGTAATCTAAACTGTTGATATTGTAGAAATTGTTTAGAAGAGCTTTAATTAAAAAATTTACCTTGACCGGACATCAATAGGCATCGAAACAATTCATATTTTTTTAAATAATCTTTGTGTTTTGATACTTAACGATGTCTAATCAATATAATTTTTTTATTGAATTATTTTCTCAACTATTTCTACAATATAAGCAGTTCAGATCATAAGGATAATGAGCACACAATTATCTAACATTTCTTTAGTATTCATTCAGTATTCAGGATTTCTAAAATATGAATGAAAAATTCAATGATTGGATGAATTATTTATAATTATTCAAATGATTTGATTTTTAACAAGGTCACTTAGAAAATTATTTTAGAATTATTCAACGGCTCGGATCAATTACCAAAATCAAGCAACTGCTGAGCTTGAGGTTATAATCACATTTATTACTAAGCAACTGCTGAGCGTCATTCCATCCACATGCATCAATTGGGCTTACTTGACGTTAGAATTTTCAACCATTCGACCAAGCAATGTTGACTACCAAGTCTTTCCTTTTAAGCATTTTGGAAAACTTTGTGGTGTATAAATTGGTGACACAACTCATTGATATTTAACAGAACTGAAAAACACAGACTGCAAAATCTCATTAGCTTGTGTTTTTACAGCTTCCTCTTGTTCTTAATTTTGCATACGGAGATGTTAATCACAGGCAAAAGCTCTATGAAACTTCTTCATGTTTTTCTCCTTGCGGTTTTACCATACTTGAACCTTGCGCTCTCCTCCTCAGGAGTTGGAGATCATGCTGAAATAATCAGGTGCATAGAGAGGGAGAGGCAAGCTCTCCTCAAGTTCAAAGAAGCTCTTATCGACGATTATGGTCGTCTCTCTTCTTGGGGGAGTACTAAAGACTGTTGCACATGGGACGGGGTCCACTGCAGCAACCACAATACTACTACAAGTCACGTAACCAAGCTCGATCTCTTATCTCAGCTTCTGAGAGGTAAGATTAGTCCTTCAGTGGTTGAATTACACCATTTGAGGTACTTGGACCTTAGTGGAAATTATTTATATGGTCCAATTCCTCATCAGTTCAGCAACCTTTCCAACTTGAGACATCTTAATCTCGGTATTAATTTTTATGTTGCTCAGTTTGGTCTCGGTATTAATGATACGCTGAGTAGTGAAAACCTTGAGTGGCTTTCTCGTCTTTCTTTACTAAGTTACCTCGACCTTTCTGGGGTTGACCTCAGTAAAGCAACTGGTTGGGCTCAATCCATCAGTAATCTCCCTCTCCTCAACGAGTTGCACTTATACAATTGTTCCTTTCCTAATGTTACTCATTCATCCTCGATCCGTTCTAATTCTTCTGTGTCCCTATCCTTCATTGATCTGTCTTACAATGGTCTATCTTCTTCGATATTCAATTGGTTGTCCAACTTTAGTAGCAGCCTTGCTTATATTGACCTCAGTTTGAACGAGTTGAAAGGTTCTATTCCTGATGCCTTCGGAGACATGGTTTCCCTCACACACCTCAGTCTCCATGCCAATCAACTTGAAGGTGGCCTTCCAAAATCCTTTGCGAATTCAAGTCATCTACTATCTTTGGATTTGTCAGATAATATTCTAACGGAAGAGCTTCACGAGTTTCCCCAAAAGTTGTCTGGGTCAAAAAATTCATTAGAGTTTTTGCATTTATCTGACAACCGACTCACAGGTCCATTGCCAGATTTCACAGGATTTTCGCTCTTAACGGAATTGTACCTCAATAATAATTATTTGAGTGGGCCCTTTCCAAAAAGAATTGGAAACCTTTCGAGTCTTTCTTATCTGGATTTGTCGGGGAATCAAATTTTTGGGTCATTCCCCGATCTTTCAGTGTTTCCATCATTGAAAAGATTATTTCTTGGAAACAACCAGTTGAATGGGACTATAGACAGAAGTATTGGACAGTTTCAGAATCTTGAGTTATTAAACTGTTCTTTCAACTCATTAAAAGGCATAATCTCTGAAGCTCACTTCTCTAACCTATCCAGTTTGTGGTATTTGGACTTCTATAATAATGTACTAACTTTTAACTTCAGTCCTGATTGGGTTCCCCCTTTCCAACTTGAAGATATAAGGTTGTCATCTTGCAAGTTGGGTCCTCATTTCCCGAAGTGGCTTCGAACTCAAAACGAACTTCATCTGCTTGATATCTCTAGCAATGGAATTGCAGGTAATATTCCTAGTTGGTTCTGGAATCTAACCTTAACTTATCTAAATCTATCTCACAACAAGATTAATGGCTTCTTGCCTGATCTATCTTTGAGTTATCTGGGGTTTCCTGGAATAGATTTCAGTGATAATCTTTTTACAGGTCCAATACCCCTAATTCCTTCTGATGTATCGTCTTTGAATCTCTCCAAGAATAAGTTTGGAGGCTCCCTTTCTTTCTTATGCGCAATTACTGGAGAGGAGCTCTCCTTTCTTGACCTCTCAAATAACCAACTATTAGGGGAGCTTCCATATTGTTTGTCCCACTTCAAAGAATTATCCATCCTTAGTTTGGCAAACAACAACTTTCATGGGGAAATTCCCAGCTCAATCGGCTTGCTAAGTCAAATAAAAACATTGAACTTGCGCGATAACAATTTGTCCGGGGAAGTGCCTTCTTCTCTTAAGAGATGCACAAAGTTGAGTATTATTGACTTAAGAGGTAACAGATTCACAGGAATAGTACCAACATGGCTGGGGACACACCTGACAAGTTTGATTGTCCTTATTCTTCGATCCAATGAGTTCAACGGAAGCATACCCCGACAGATATGTCATCTTAACCGCATACAAATCTTGGACTTATCCCAGAATCGTCTATCAGGAAACATACCACCGTGCTTTTCCAACTTTACTGCTCTGGTGGAAAGAATTCTGATGCCACGACAATTCTTAATTACACAGCATATGCTAAAACTTCGGTTGGTGTCGGTGACCGTATGTCTTTTGACTCAGGCAGATATGTAGCTAATGCATTTGTTCAATGGAAAGGACAAGACCTGGAGTACGGTAAAAATCTGAGACTACTAAAGATCATTGATCTTTCTAGCAATAGATTATCTGGAAAAATTCCTGAACAAATTGGGAGGTTAGCAGGGTTGCATTCCTTGAACCTCTCGAGAAACACTTTGACTGGAAAAATCATCCAAGAGATCGGTTGGATGGAGATGTTGGAATCTCTTGACTTGTCTGCGAACAAACTTTCGGGTGAAATTCCTAGAAGCCTTGCTCATCTACATTTTTGAAGTGTTTTGAACCTATCGAGCAACAACTTGTCTGGCAAAGTCCCATTAAGCACACAACTCCAAAGCTTTAATGCTTCTACATATTCTGGGAATCCTAAACTTTGTGGGGTTCCACTTCCCAACAAGTGCCCAGGAGATGAGAAAACACCAGAATCTCCCAATATTGCGCATCCCAAAGACAAAAACATTCGAGAAGATGATGATAGTTCCATTAATCAAGGATTTTATGTTAGCTTGGGGCTTGGTTTCTTCTTTGGATTTTGGGGAGTTTTTGGCACTATACTTTTCAATAGTCGGTCTCGACATGCATTTTTTTTGTTCCTAAACCACATAGCAGATTGGATCTATGTGACCATTGCATTGGGCTGGGCTAGACTACAAAGGAGACTTTAGATCTTACCGGTGAGTATCATTTTCAAAATTTTGACTTCCCTTAATTTTTTTGGTTGATCATTGTATAGGCGTAAAAAAACTTCTTTTAAGTCCTATTTAGGATTCAATCACAAACCCGTATTAGCTTAGTCTCTAACCACAATGTATGTGCAGGTCATGTTGCAGAACAAGACTCTTTGGTCCTTAAATTGCTATGGTAATTTATACTACTACCCTAGTCTTTAACTACAATACGGCTTGATATCCCCCATATGTTAACTGCCATTAATTATTTGATTACAAGATCCTAAAATTAGCATAAGTTTCAAGATTTGCAATTTAATTGGGTAATTGGTGGGATTATATATCGTCACTCCCTTTTTTCCTTTTCTTCTTTGGCAAATCTGTCATTGTTAGAGTGATGGTGACTATAATTGGTTTTTTCTATATCTAACCGTCGCATTGATTGTACCATTTTTCCATTTTGCTTCCGTCTTTCCTAAGAAGCTCCTACAAATAAGTTTACAATAGAGGTTGCGGAGCTTTGCTACTTCTTGTTACCCGACCTTCCATGTACTTCCCAAAGGAGTTGGTAGGAGTTTTATGTGTCATTGCAATTACATTGCGTGTTTGGGAGCACTTTATCTTCTATTTTATACGATGTACATTGTGAACTGTGGATTGTTTTGGCAAATACTACATGGCACAGTTTGAATACCACGTGCTCAGTTTCTTACTATTTATACAGATTATTAATAAGGATTGCTCTGATTTGTTGCAGATGATGTTTGGTTGCGGCACCTTTCCAATGAGATATCTAAATTGACTTTTTGAAGGATCTCATCTGTTCTCCCGCTACGTGTTTCCGCCAGCCCATGCTGTAGCAGCAAAAGCCGTAGTTGATTTTATTCCCAATCTAGTTAGAGGAGGAGGCAGTCAACCTTTTGGCAATTTTCCTTTTGTTGATGTCTTGGGGATAGAAGAGTGGTCACAGCACAGTGCACACACCACACATGGTTCTTCTTATCCCTAGACTTTCCAGTTTCTATTTTGTGTTGCATGTTTGTCCTGAGGACTGTTATCTTTAGCAAACTTTAATAACGATATCTTGGTGTCCGCCGTATGGCTTTGATGAATGCAATTTCCGATATTCAGCCAAAAAAACCTTTAAGATTATGAACAACTTGCATCTTAGATTGCAATAAGTATATGAAGACCACTCTTCGTTTGTTGAAGGATATTACAGTTTGTCTTTCCAAAGAAGAATTTCTGTTTGTTTTTGAATTGCGGGCTTTCCTGGAGATCAACAACATAAACTTGACTTCAATGGGTATCTTTGATTGAAAGTTAGAAACCATAGCGATCTCTTAGTTTTATTTATTTATTTTTTTTTAATATTGTATACATCAACGGGAGTTAGCGGAGGAAGTTACTGAGTTATTTCACAGGGAGTTCATAGGCTATTCATAATCCTGAACCCACAAACCGCCCACAACGGGGCTCGAACCCTAGTCTCCCACAAAGGAGAGGCAGGACATAACAACTGGGTTACAAACTGGGGTTTCTTAGTTTACAAACTGGGGTTTTATGTTACTATAAAAATTAGATCTTCTTTTTTTATCCTACTTTAAACATTAAGGCTTGTTGACTTGAAATTAGACCTCAATTTTTCATAATGTATGTTTCTAATACTACAATATTAAACTGCTTAAAAAATGATACTATTAAGTAGAGTAGAAAATACATGGCAGTGTCCCAGAGCATTGAATAATCTCTGGTTGAAGTGGAACATAATGTTTTATTTTTCGATGATGTCACGTGGTGTACGTTCGGCACCCAAAAAATTCTCGACTTTTAGAATTTCCAACCTTTCGACCAAGAAAGTCCAAATCCACTCGATGACATCATTGTTGACTCCAAGTCTTTCCTCATAAGTTATAACATGTTGGAAAATTTGTTGTCCAATTAAAAAATCTACCTAGCTCCGTCCTGAAAATGTTTCCTCCTGTGTCATAAAGAATGCACTTTGTGAAAAAAAAAAAAAAGAAGAGAAGAAAATTTAATCAATCACAAGGAGTCATTTCCCGCAAGTGAGCGGTGAGATTGATTCACATAATTTTTTGAGGTATTTGTAAATTGGCCTAGGCACCATTGGTTTCTTCCTCGGATAAGGGTGGCATTTGATTGGTGGACAATTTTTTTTTGGATGGAGAGTAGGCAAAATGAGTGCCATTTCTTAGGTTAACAGAACTACAAAAAAAGCCATTTCGTTCACTGTGATTTATTTTAGATTTCTTTCTTGAATAGGGAGATCAAGGCGACGAAGATTGAACTGTAGCATCTTAACAGAAAAAGCTATCTTAAAGAGAGAGTTCTCCTTAATGAACCAGCGGGTGTCCCGCCCGCGAAGCAAGAGAATGGTGGTTGTGCTTGATAAAATGTGGAGATTTTCAGTGAATTTAAAAGTTGAACGTACAGTTGCCTTTATAGTTTTTCGAACAATAAGTGAGCACACGAGAGTGGTAGGCAGTAGAATTTTTTTTGGGCAGTAAGTAAACCAGGGTTCACGGATTGGTGTGGTTCGTCCATAGGTCTTTTGATCTAGACATGGTCCTCAATCTCTTGAAACCACGAGTAATGTTCGTTCCGCAAATTCCTACGGATTTGAACCAACCAATTCAGTGTCCAAGTTAAGGAATAATCAACTAGCGGCAGTAGCACATAAAATGATCAATTCCAAGATCTCAAGTAATGAATTTTGGGGCTTCTATGCTTAGGTTTTTTGTACAAGTTAAATGAAATTGGATCTTAGTTTTCGGGTTTGGATCCAAATTTACTTAGTGAAAGTCTAATTTTTATTGGATTGAGATTTCTTCTTAAAAAAAAATAAAAATTGTGTTGCATTCGGATCTTGTCGGATTCAGACTCAACGGGACCTATTGACATGCTAGACCTAAGTGGGGGAGTTAGGAGTTTGGTCAAACCATGAAGAATGGGTTCCAACCTAGTTTAATTAGTTACAACACTTCAATAAAGGGATTATACACAAACCGAAAAACACCACTTGCGCGACTATCTTGCTGAAAAAGATGAAGTTGCAGGTTTTGAGACTGGAAAGCTTCAAATATTGGTATATAATTAACATGTGATGTGGCAAAAAATTTCACTTAAGAGCCGAGTTTAACAATTTCGTAATTAATACGTAAGATAAAAACATTATCATCCGCATTGATCACCAATTTTTTTCGGGAGCTGCTACTCCCCCCTGACACACACCCCCCGGCCCCACCAGCCTATTTCCCGGACTACCCCTCCCCCTCTCTCTCTCTCTCTCTTTTCTTTCTCCCTTTTCTTTCTTTCTTTCTTTTTACGGTTTACGTTTCTTTTTCTTTTTTCCTTTTCTTTCTGATTTGGTTTTTTTTTCATTTTATTTCATTTTCTTTCTTTCCGATTTTCTTTCTTTTTCTCTTTAATAATAGGTTCAAGTCTTTTTTTTTTTGAAAGCGAGTTCAAGTCTAATTCTAGGCTTTGTAAAGTAAAAGAGAAAAAAAGTATTTTAATTGATCATGTTTATCCGACTGTTTTATTTTTCTTTTTTTGTCCTTTATAGATTAAAAAATATAGTTATGAAAATAAGTGTTTCAATTTTCAATCCGTTTGAACCAGTACAAAGATGTTATTTTTCTGATCATTTCATCCTAAATGGTCGTAATAATTTTTTGGCTTCAAGGCCTTTCAATGGACACCCTAAGAGAGTCTTGAAACTAAATAATGAGTTTTAGTGTGTTTATTGAAAGACCTTAAACCAAAAAAACGATCTTTGCTCTGATTTAACTGAATTGCAAATTAAAGCACTTAATTCTTGAATTATATTTAAAATTTTTAAATATACAATGGGTGTATTTATGGAAATTAAATAAATTGTTGAAAAATTAAGTGCTCCAAATTTCAATCCGTTTTAATGGGTGAGAAGATTTTTTTTTTCTGATCATTTAATTCTAAAGGGTCATAATTAAATTTTGACTATAGGACTCTCGTTGATTAGCCCTAAGAAAGTTGTAGAATCAAATATCTTTTAGGATTAACCAACGAGAGCCCTAGAATCAAAATTTAATTATGACCCTTTAGAATTAAATGATCAGAAAAAAAAAATCTTCTCACCCATTCAAACGGATTAAAATTTGGAACACTTAATTTTTCAACCTTTAGTTTATATATATTAAAAAAATGGTTAAAAAGTTAAGTACTCCAAATTTCAATCTGTTTGAACCGATAGAAAGATTTTATTTTTCTGATTATTTTATCCTAAATGGTCATAATTAAATTTTGACTCTAGAACTCTCGTTGATTAGCCCTAAGAAAGTCGTACAACCAAATATCTTAGAACTAACTAACGAGAGTCCTAGAGTCAAAGTTTAATTTATGACCATTTTGGATAAAATGATCAGAAAACTAAATCTTTCTATCGGTTCCAACTGATTGAAATTTGGAGCACTTAATTTTTAACCATATTTTTTAATATATAAATTAAAGGTTGAAAAATTAAGTGTTCCAAATTTCAATCCGTTTGGGTGAGAATATTTTATTTTTCTGATCATTTAATTCTAAAGGGTTATAATTCTTTTTTTTTTCTCAATTATTTTACAAAGCGAATTAAACTTGAACTTATTATTAAGGAGAAAGAAATTCAAACCGGAAAGAAAAAAAAAAAAAAAACCAAACCGAAAAGAAAAGGAAAAAAAAAAAAAAAACAGACGGTAAAAGAAAAAAAGAAAAAAAAAAGAAAGAAAAGGGAGAGAGAGAGGGGGGGGGAGGCGGGGGTAATTTCGGAAAAAGGCGCAAAAAGGCGGTGGGGCCTGGGGGGTGTGTGTCAAGGGGGGAGTAGCAATTTGCATTTTTTTCAAATGCTTAGGCTCCGTTCCGGAACGAGTTTGAGAACTTATTTTTTGTTCAATAATAAGGCTTGTTCCACAAAATAAGGAATAAGTACTTATTTTTTGGTTAAGGCAACTTCAAGCTCAAAAATCATGTGTTTATCCAAATAATTTTTTGATCAATATGGATCTTGTTTGATAGATCTTATTGAGATCTTTAATACGGTGCAAAAAAAATTAAAAAATTATTTTTCATTTACGTTATTTTTAAGTTTGAAAATGTGAAATAAGCTGCAATAATAAGGTTTTGTGGAACAACCCTTCTTATTTTCTTTGAGAAGATGCAAAATAAGTACTTATTTTTTAAGAAGGGTTCCGGAACGGAGCCTAAAACACGCGCGGGTAGGGAAAATAAACGAAATAGAAAAAAAACACACAAAAGAGGGGGGAAAAAAGAGAGGAAGGTTCTACTGGGCAACTTATTGTCTTGCATTAAATTGAGCCTAGAATGTGACCAATGACTGTTCTGTACTATATAGCCTCCTTATGTGACCTTGACTTGGATTTTTGAATTCACATATCCTTGTTCAATGGGGTTTGCTTGAGGTTATAATCACATTTATTACACTAAGCAACTGCTGAGCTTCATTCCATCCACATCAATTGGGCTTGCTTGATAAACTGTTATATTTTTTTCAATACAGTGCAAATACCATCTATTACTCAAGACAAACTCAACAAGAGATTCAAAACATCTAATAATTTCTCTTACTTCAATTGAATATTGAAAAGTTGAAGAAAATGAACCCTTTTCCAATGGAGTTTGAGAAATCTACACAACGCCAAACGACAAATAAATTTTTTAATTTTTCGGAAGTCTCGACAGTCATGAATAGTTTAACTTTAAACTTATCTACCGTCGATTTTATAAGCCAAAATTCAATTTTTTCATATACCTATCGATGTCCGATAACGCCAATTTTTTGTGAAGATCAATATACTACCCAGCAAGTCTTACAAGACAAACGGTTCGGATTATATACACATGATGGGGCCTACAATTGTGGTGGTGAAAAACTTGGGGTTTCCACCTAAGGACTAGGGTGGATAGAATTTAAATTCTGTGTTGTACATGCTCACGGTGCGAGGGAAAAAATTTCAATGCCGAGTGCGTACCACTTGGTGTTCGCTCGGCACATTCAAGTCGTCCATTTTGTTTTTTGGATGGCTCAAATTTGGAGAGAGAAAAAGGAGAGAGAAAATGTTGGGATGAGAAGAGAGAGATGGTTTCAATCCAAACAGTTCAAAAGTGTATTGGACGGCCCGAATATGCTAAGCGGGTAGCATGTGGGATATACCCATCCGGCACCGAAAATCTTGGCGAATCCCCAGCAAAAGCAAACAGGAAAATTGTGATCAAAAGGGTGGTGCTTGGGATTCTTCCTTCCTTCCATTGTTCCGCGCAAGTTTCCCAATTGATCAGTGCCAGACTCAAGTTGGTACGGTTGGATTGGGACCCATCCATCAACAAGGTTAGAAATTTTGCTCTTCAATTCCATTCACTCCTATCTACACACTGTTGCATTTTGGCTCCATTCTGAATAAAAGTAGAAGTTTCTTTTTTTTTTTTTGATATTGCAAGGTATCTCGGGTCAGCTTGTGCGCACCTTAAATTAATCCCTACAGCCATCTCACACGCTTATGCGTGGGGATGAGGTGGACCCAAGAGAGTTATTGACAAAGAGAATAAAACCTAAAATCTAGGACGGAGCAAACACTGAAGATCACTTGGCCAACCCCTTGGGTTAATAACTTAATATTACTACTTTTCAGTTACGGCGAGGCTGAGTGGGCCTGGAATTCTTCCAAGCAAGTTTCACAATTGATCAGTGCCTTAGGACACTTAAGACTGGATTGATCCTTCCATTCCAACAAGGGTTGTTGGAAAAATTGGCCGCTGCAATCTGTACTGTTGACGAAATCTCCACCAAACCTGTAATACGCTTGGGTTACAGCAAATCTGCCTTCAAGATAAATCGAAACCCGAACTCGAAGTTCTTTCCGTTTTCGTTTGCACTAACGAAACGGACAGAATACCTGCTTGAACGAATATAAGAACCGAGAATCTCTGTATACTAGAAAATATAGAGAGAGATGTGGGAGAAATTCAGATTATTGGTTTGTCTATTGGATTCTGACAAGTAGTGGTCTATTTATAGGCCACTACGCACCCATTGAGAATGGGTACGCACCCAATCCAATCTGACCGTTGGATCAGATCCTATGGTCTAGACCTATAAGTGCAAAGTGCGCGCCACAATGCACCACAGCCCGCGCCACAATGCACCACACTAGATCATTATTTATTCATATTAGGAATGTTTCCTAATGTATACCACTCCAACTTCTCTCAACTATCCAATGTGGGACAAAGCTCACAAAGAGGAAAAACAAGCATTCTAAGGAAATAAGGAATTTTTACAAAACCAAAACAACGACTCCTTTATTTTGAAAATCTCTAACAAGGGTACAACATTATTGTTGGCTCCATGCATTTTGAAGAAAAAGCGACTCGAAGTTGATGGGGAAACAGAGCCATCTCCTGCATTCTTTCCAAAGGAAGAATTTGGGTGCAAACGTGATGTACATGTTAAGCTTGTATTTTTACAGCTCCCTCTTGTTCCTAATTTTGCTTACAGGGATGATCATCGGAAAAAGCTCTTTTCAACTTCTAAATGTGTTTATTCCTGTGATTTTACAATTCTTGGCTGACCGGATTGGACCCAGATCCGATCCAATATAATTCGAATTCAATTACCAAAATCTAGCATCCTGTCTTCAATCCCGATCCGACGATATTACTTTTTGATTTTTGAAGAGTCTTGTAGCTTCCTGTAACCCTGTTGTAATCCAAGATCTCAGGTGGTGAATTTTGGGACTTCTATAATTAGTTTTTTTTTTACGGTGGCTCTGCAAATCGTGTTGTATTCGAATCTTGGCAGCTTCAGACTCAACGTCGCCTATTGACTGGCCTAAATTGGCAGAGGTGTTTGGCAAAACCATGGAGAGGGGGCTCCGACCTAGTTAATTAATTACCAAACTTTAATAAACGGATTATATGCGAACCACAAAAACACGAGTTGCATGCGCGATTATGTTGCTTAAAAAGATGAAGTTCCAGGTTTTGCAGCCGGAAGAAATGGTCACTCAAGAGCCCATCTAAGAGTTCTTGTAACTAACACGCAAGACTGAACATTATCATCCGCATTCATCGCCATTTTTTTTACATGATTAATCGTCTGAACGTGCTGTTTTAAAGAGTGGAAAAGAAACAAGGGGAGAGAAACTGAAAGGAGGAAACAGCAACAAAACAAGAAAATAGAAAAACACCCAAAAGAGGAAGGCTTCACAAAAAACTCGTGGGCATCTTCTAATTAGTCTTGCACTTAGTCAATTGTAAGCACAACTTCGGTTTTCCACAAATTTGAAACTTGGGACTAGATCATGTGACGTGAACAAGAAAAGTTTGAAACAGCAACACTCACTGACATCACTGTTGACAACTAGCATTTTGGAAAACTTTGTGGTGTATAAATTGGTGACACAACTCATTGATATTTAACAGAACTGAAAAACACAGACTGAAAAATCTCATTAGCTTGTGTTTTTACAGCTTCCTCTTGTTCTTAATTTTGCATACGGAGATGTTAATCTCTACAGGCAAAAGCCCTATGAAACTTCTCCATGTTTTTCTCCTTGTGGTCTTACCATACTTGAACCTTGCGCTCTCCTCCTCAGGAGTTGGAGATCATGCTGAAACAATCAGGTGCATAGAGAGGGAGAGGCAAGCTCTCCTCAAGTTCAAACAAGATCTTATCGACGATTATGGTCGTCTCTCTTCTTGGGGAGTACTAAAGACTATTGCAAATGGGAAGGGGTCCATTGCAGCAACCACAATACTACAAGAAGTCACGTAACCAAGCTCGATCTTCCTTTTCAGGCTCTGAGAGGTAAGATTAGCCCTTCATTGCTTGAATTACACCATTTGAGGTACTTGAACCTTGGTGGGAATGATTTTTATGGCCCAATTCCTCATCAATTCAGCAACCTTTCCAACTTGAGGCATCTTGACCTCGGTGGAAATTACCTAAATAGCGAAAACATTGAGTGGCTTTCTCATCTTTCTTTGCTAAGTCACCTCGACCTTTCTAGGGTTGAACTTAGTAAAGCAACTGGTTGCGTTCAATCTATCTATAATCTCTGTTACGGCCTAGCATTTTTATTTATTTATTTATTTACATTGCCTTTTATTATTGGAGTATTATGGTTGGGTCCTAACTAATTATTTTGCACGCGCTATGGGCAATATTGACATGATTGTAATCTTTGGAGTATAAGATTGATTTTGGGTAAAACAGCGGTACTAGATGATAATTCTGTTAGTTTTTATTAGGTTGGATCAGATTATTAGTAGATATATTTTTGCTATTTACTTACCTAAACTCTAATTAACTAATTAGCTATAATTGTGGGTTTATGTGATTAGTGGGTAATTTGTAACGTGTACGGTAGAGATGCAAATATAGAGGGTTTAGGGTTATATTAAGAGAACTTGGTTATATTAAAAGAACTCTTGACGTTTGAGAGAGAGAAGCAGCCGCACTTTGAAGGGGAGTTTTTTTTTGGAGTTCTTTTGAGGTAATAGTACTCCATCTCTCTCGTTTCTGTTCATCTACCTTTTCTCATAGTAAAGTCCATGGATTGGAGACTATTATGGAGTTAATTTGTATTTTATGTTGAGAGAGACAGAGAGGCCGATGTGGGCAGACTGTCGTGTGGGTGATGTGTGTGCATTGGTGCTGTGGACGGTGATTTTGGTGTGTGAGAGAGAGATCTCGGCAGTTGGGTGCATGTGCAATCTTGGCTTAATGCATGAAAAATTAGTATATTATATTGGAAAGAGGAACATGTTTTGGTGTTATTGGCAGGAACATATTGGGTACACGAAGAACAAATTATTGGGTTTGGAATTTAAGTTGGGTTTTGTTGTTTCAACTGGTGGCTTACTGTTATCTTAGTTTCGGTTCTTTTTCTTAGGTAGTCTTAGTATGTTATAGAATTATACTTGAAACTATAGTTAGTGATTATATGATTTTATTGTTCAGGTTAGGCTCGGTTTCTATTGTTCGATTGCGTTACTTTTGGACCCAGGTGAGTGGTTAAGCATGTTACGTATTTGCGAACTTTCCCGTATCCCTTAAATTATTGTTTTAGAAAATTAATGATTGAAATTGGGAACATATATTTGTTTTATTTGGTTCTTGAAATTGGCATGCGGATTGGTGAAACCATTTGTTGATCGAATAATCGTTTGGTGAGAACTTTGTGGATATTAATGGGAACATTTATTTTGGAAGTCCAGGGAAATTAATCCTCTGTGTGTGGGTGACTCTGGCCATTAGGGAAGAAACCGGATTAGGCCGGTGACCCTAATGCTCAACGGTTGTTATTGACCGGATCGTTCTTAGGGAAAAGTTCTACGGGCTGCCTACTCGTGGTGACTCTATGATTCGATATTGGATCCAATTTTGAGATATTTATTCACTGGCATTTGGTTCTATTGATATTGATTGTGGTTCCCCATTTTATTGGAGATTGGTTTGCGATCACCATTGAGACCTATTTGGTAAATGATTTATGGCCTTATTTGTTGGTTTGATGTACACCTTCGTATGCCAAAATATGTTAACATGATAATCTATTTTTAGCCATGTTTTATAACTGTATTATTATACATGCTTTACTACTCACTGAGCTTGTCAGCTGACGGATTTATTCCAACTTCTTTTTTAGGCAAGTTGGGCAGTTAGGAGGACTCTGGCGGTATCTCGGGGTGTTCTGTTGTTTGACCTCCTTAGGGTGTCTCATCATATTTTTATTTTATTAATCGCTTCCGTATTTAAAACATTTTGTCAGACATTTGGATTCTTTATTTACTGTTGGATCACTAGATTTTATTTGGTTAATGGGATGTTTGTGCCCCATTCTTTTTGTGGAATTTATTGGTTGGGGATGTTTTGAATTAAAAAATTATGGTTGACTGTTTGGTGGATCTTTGCTTGGGAGTTTTTATAAAGCTTCTTTTTAGGCTGCATGTTCTATGAGCTTTGGTCTTGTGGTTCATGGCCGGTCACTTCTCATTTTGGGGTGTGACAATCTCCCTCTCCTCAAAGAATTGCACTTATTTCATTGTGCCCTTCCTGATATCACTCATTCATCCTCGATCCATTTTAATTCTTCGGTGACCTTATCCGTCGTTGATCTTTCAAGCAATGGTCTGTCTTCTTCGATATACAATTGGTTGTTCAACTTCAGTAGCAGCCTTGGCTATATTGACCTCGGATATTGATAAGCACCCGGAAATGTAATTAAAGGGTGCGCTAGTGTCTAGGTTTTGTTCAATTTATTTGTTAATTAGTCGTTTTTTATTGTGTTTGCTCGTAGAGTGTGTTTGGGCCGTTTTGTAGGAGAAGTGCCAAATAAGGAGCTTTTGTGGCCTAAGGCGTAGCCAAGCTGTAGCCAAAGTAGAGCCAAGCCTAGGGCATGATCCAGCCTAGGCAGAAGCAGAACAGGCCGGGCAAAGGCGTGGCCAAGTCATAGCCAAGCTGTGGCCAAGGCAACTCAAGGCGTGGCCAAGCTATGGCCAAGGCAAGACAAAGGTGTGGCCAAGGCGGGGAGAATACAAGGTTCAGAACTGATAAGAGCTCGCTATCGATTGGAAGGAATTAATTCGATCGGTACCGAGATGCTTAGCGACCAGCCTTAATTGCTTCGCTATCGATTGGAAGAAATAACTTTAATCGGTACCGAGAGCTTAACTCAGTAATGTAAGGCTGCTTCAATCGGTACCGAAGGGCTTAGCGAAGCATCTTCAGAGCATATTCCGAGCGGGGAATAAAAGGAATGATGTAATGAGATCCAAAAGAAGAAGTTAGGACGTTTTTGGTATAATTCTAGATCTAGGATAGATTTGCTTGCATCTTAATAGTGTTCTTGAGTGTTCTTAAATTTTCAGCTTTGAATATTTCAATTTCTGTCTTTAATTGTTAGTTTTTGATATTTTTGCCTTAATTAAAGTTGTTACTCTTCTTCCGATCTATCGTTTGATCCATTTTATTTCAAGTCTTGTCTTTTCAATTATGCTTAGTCAATTTTCGCTTGCTCTTATCTTCGTAGATATGCGTGAGTAGTTTCGAGGGTTGGGTCATGGGATGATTAGCATCCCGTGACTTGGGCAAAAATTGCGTTCTTTCACCAATAATGCTTAAATTTCTAGATTTGAAAATTAATGTGGGGTTCGGATTCGTTTGGGGAATTACCGTGGTGTTAACCTCTTTGATCATGTGTAGGTAGGAGCTTCGCCTACCTACCACACATGATGCTTAGAGCTCTGTCGCTCGAGGTGTTCACCAAATGAGTTCTAGAGCTAGCTTAATAATCGGATCTCTTTTTCCCGGTTTTGATACCTACAATTGTGTATTTTAAATCGCGTGAATTGGTGAAGAATGCGATTTAGCCCAAGTCATGAGTGCTAGAATTCCTAGACCTAACCTATCTTTTTCCTAGTTAATTCGCTCTTAATTTAGCCATTTTAATTCCACCGTTCAAAGTAAAACCAAGTTGACTGGCTAAAAGTCGAAATCCTTACTTGCATGTACAAATCCGAGGCGAGCCATAAACTAATTCCCTTGGGTACAATCCCGGACTTCTCCGGATTATTTTGCTTCATCGATATTCAAACCCTACGCTTGGGGTAATATTCTTCTACACGGGAGTATTCGAAGCAGATATAACAATTTAAACGGTTCGATTCCAGATGCCTTTGGACACATGGTTTCCCTCACAAACCTCAGACTCCGTCAGAATCAACTTGAAGGTGGCCTTCCGAAATCCTTTGCGAATTTAAGTTATCTACAATCTTTGGATCTGTCAGAAAATAGTCTTACGGAAGAGCTTCACGAGTTTCTACAAAAGTTTTCGGGGGCAAAGAACTCATTAGATAGTTTGGTTTTAGTTGACAACCAGCTTAAAGGTCCATTGCCTGATTTCATTAGATTTTCACTCTTAAGGGCATTGTACCTCGTTAATAACTCATTGAGTGGGTCCTTCCCAAAAGATATTGGAAGCTTTCCAAGTCTCATTTATTTATATTTGTCGAGAAATCAAATTACAGGGTCATTCCCCGATTTTTCAATGTTTCCATCATTGCGAACCTTAGATCTGGAAAACAATCAGTTGAATGGGACTATAGAAAGAAGTATTGGACAACTTCACAAGCTTAGGGTTTTCAATTGTGCTTTCAACTTATTAAATGGCACAATCTCTGAGGCACACTTATCCAATCTCTCAAGTTTGTGGTATTTGGACTTCTCTTATAATGCACTAACTTTTAACTTCAGTTCTGATTGGGTTCCCCCTTTCCAACTTGATGTTATAAAGCTTTCGTCTTGCAAGTTGGGTCCTCATTTCCCAAAGTGGCTTCGAACACAAAACAAATTTTATGTGCTTGATATGTCTAGTAATGGAATTGGAGGTAATATTCCCAGCTGGTTCTGGGATCTATCCCCAGGAATATTAAGATATTTAAATCTCTCTCACAACCAGATTAATGGCTTATTGCCTGATCTATCTTTGAAGTTTCGAGGTTATCTTCCTGAGATAGATTTAAGTAATAATCTTCTTATGGGACCAGTACCACTAATTCCTCCTATTCTAAATTTTTTGAAGCTCTCCAAGAATAAGTTTAGAGGTTCACTTGATTTCTTATGTACAAATACTAACGGGTCGCTCCACTATCTTGACCTTTCAAATAACCAACTATCGGGAGAGCTTCCATAATGTTTGTCCCAGTTCGAACAACTATCCATCATTAGTTTGGCATACAACAATTTGTACGGTGAAATTCCTATCTCTATTGGCTCACTAAGTCAAGTTCAAATATTGAACTTGCGCAATAACAAATTATCCGGGAAAGTGCCAGCATGGTTGGGGACAAACCTGACAAGTTTGATTGTCCTTATTCTTCGATCCAACGAGTTCAACAGAAGCATACCTCGACAGTTATGCCAGCTTAACCGCATTCAAATCTTGGACTTATCCCAGAATCATTTGTCAGGAAATATACCACCGTGCTTTTCCAATTTTACTTCTTTGGTGGAAAGTAATTATTATAATGCCACCACAGATTACATTTACGGACCATATGTTGGTGGCATGTATATTGGTGGTACATATGCAGCTAATGCATTCGTGCAATGGAAAGGACAAGACCAGGAGTACGGCAAAAATCTAAGACTACTAAAGACCATTGATCTTTCTAGCAATAAATTATCCGGAAAAATTCCTGAACAAGTTGGGAGTCTTGCAGGGTTGCGTTCCTTGAACCTCTCGAGATACACTTTGACAGGAAAAATCATCGAAGAGATCGGTCAGATGAAAATGTTGGAATCTATTGACTTGTCTGCGAACAGACTTTCTGGTGAAATTCTTGGAGGCATCGCTGATCTAAATTTTTTGAGTGTTTTGAACTTGTCAAGAAACAATTTGTCTGGCAAAAGTCCATTAAGCAGACAACTCCAAAGCTTTAACGCTTCTGCATATTCTGGAAATTCTGAACTTTGTGGGGTTCCACTTCCCAAAAAGTGCCCAGGAGAAGAAAAACCAGCAGAATCTCCCAATACTGCTCATCAGAAAGACAAAAACATTCAAGAAGATGGGGATAGTTCCATTACTCAAGGATTTTATGTTAGCATGGGGCTTGGTTTCTTCTTCGGATTTTGGGGAGTTTTTGGCACTATATTTTTCAATAGTCGGTCTCGACATGCATTTTTCATGTTCCTGAACCGCATAACTGATTGGATTTATGTGACCATTGCATTGAACTGGGCTAGACTACAAAGGAGCTAGGCTTTAGATCTTATCTGTGAGTATCATTTTTAGAATTTTGACTTCCTTTAATTTTTTTGATTGATCACTATATAGGTGTGAAATACTTCTTTTAAAGCCTATTTAGGATTCAATTACAACAGTGTTCTTTTTTGTGTTTGCGAATTGTATCAGCGCAGTCTCTAACCAGAATGTATGTGCAGGTCATGTTGCAAAACAAGAGCCTTTGGTCTTGAAAATGCTATGGTAAGTAATACTACTACCCTAGTTTTTAACTATTAAACGGCTTGGTATCCCCCGTGTGTCATCTGTCATTATTTGATCTTTGATTACAAGATCCTAAAATTAGCATAAGTTTTAAGATTTGCAATTTAATTGGGTAATCAGTGGGATCATATATCATGACTCCCTTTTTCTCCTCTTCTTTTTGGCAAATACTTTCATTGTTAGAGTGATGGTGACTTAAATTAGGGTTTCGCTATATCCAATTGTCACATTGATTGTACTATTTTTCTATTTTTGCTTTCATTATTTGCAAGAAGCTCCTAGAAACGAGTTTACAATAGAGGTTGCTGAGCTTTTTCTACTTCTCTGTACTCTACCTTCTATATATTTTTGCCAAAGGAGTTGATAGTAGTTTTATGTGCCATTGCAATTAATTAAATCGCATGTTTGGGAGCACTTAATATTTTATTTTGTACTATGTACATTGTGAATTATGGATAGTCTTGGCGTTCTGAGAAAACTACATGGCACAGTTTGAATAGCACTTGCTCAGTTTCTTACTATTTGCTGCAGATAATGTTTGGTTGCAGCACCTTTCAAAGGAGATAGCTAAGTACTTACCAAAAAAAAAAAAGGAGATAGCTAAGTTGACTACATTTTATAGGATCTCACCGGTTCTCCTGCAAGGTTGTTCAACAAGCCCATGCTTTAGAAGCACAAGCCTTAGTTGATTTTGTTGATAGACGTAGGGATAGAAGAGTGGTCACTACATGCATCACAGACTAGACTTGCTAGTTCCCCTTTCTGTATTTTATGTATGTTGTGAAACTGATATCCTTGCTACTAATGAAGTTACTCCCTTTGAGATTTTATCTTTGTTATTTTGCTAGGCCCATCTGGTTTGGGACTGATTCACATGCCCCCAACCCACTGTCTATCTCTCTGTTTATAGTTGGGGCCTTGGTTTCGTTCTTCTCAAAGGTTGAAGCCAACAAAATAAAGTGTCTCTCGTTCATATTTTTGCTGCATTCATTGGTGGTGCATTTGGAAAGCTGCCAACGAAAAGTCATTTATTCTCATCCATCCCAAAATGGTACATTCAATCCTCTTCCATGAAACCATAGCCATCTCTAATTATCCTTGCGTGGAAGTTCTGTATATTTATTGGGGGGCAATGTGTTTATTTGTTCCATTCGTAATTCGAAGATGATGTTTAAGATTATCTCATGATTAATTCGTACCTCTTTCAAGAAGATTGATGTTCTTCAGGAGTGTTCTTTCATTGCAAGAGCTAACTTTTAAATTTCCCTACCAATTCTCTGTTCTAATTTTAAATTTCTTTTTGGAAGCTAGAGAGTAGAAAGGATGTCCCGGCCAATTGAGCTCCTTGATTTATGGTTTTTGCTGCTTGACACATGTAAAATAAAATCTGTCAAAATGCTTCTAAAATGTATTTTACATCAGAAATTCAAAAAATAACACTCCACTCATTGAATAGTGATCTCTTCTTATATGGTAATCTATAGAATTCTCTACCACAATTGGGACATGTGGTATAACTTTCTGCTTCATGTTCCTCGAACCGGAGCGATGCGCTTTCCAGTTAACAGAGGTGCATATCGATGGGGTATTGAAGCACCACATCTGAAGCCGTATCTTTAGCACAGTTTTCTGTATTTTATTTGGATTCATTCAGAGGTAAACACTTCTTTTCCTTTTGAAGGTTCTGGTTAGTTGAGTATCCTAGATTTGTTGTACTCTTGGGAGTTGAGTTGTCTGATTTCAGTTTATCTTTCAAAGTTGTGTACCTCATCTGGGCCAAATTCTTTAGAATATTGATGGAAGTACGGACCCTTGTTTCATTTATTTTGTGATTTTGTATTTACATCCATCTACCAAATGAATTGAGGCACTTTTGTTTCCCAAACAAAAATGTGGTGTAGGAATAGGATCCAGAGGGTGTCCTGCCCACGAAGAAAGAGAATGATGGCTGTGCTTGAAAAAAGTTGGAGATTTTCAGTAGGGATGGCAAATTAAATTCAAACCCATTAATCAACCCAAATTCATCCACTATAAAATAGACCCAACTCAACCCATTTATTAGTTGGATCATAATGGGTTCAACCCATCTAACCCATTTAGTAATTGGGTCTTAAGTGGGTTTTAATGGGTCAACTTAAATAACCCAATAAGATATGAACATGACCCATCGAAAAAAGATAGAAAAAACACAATACAAATTGAAATTAACCTCTCTCGATCTCATTCTTCCTCCACTGAGGTCGTCACAGTCAAATCCACTTGTCATAGCCATCAACAGGAAATCAGCGGAGGCGACTCCGACATAGAGTTCGAGCTGGTCGCCGTCGCGAATTACCTCAACAATTTCGAGAATGTAGATAATTCTGATAGCATAAATGCAAAATTTGAAAAATCCAACTGAAGAGATAACATGCCTATTCCACTGGGATTTAATTAATCCAAGGATGAAATAATGGTGTTCCACTAAGATTTTTAGAAACAGTCGCATTTTGTTCTTATTTGAATTTTTTTTGCGTTTGTTTTGCGCTAAATTTTTTTGACTTTTTGATTCGAAGTAAAAAAAATATTTGGTGCAAAATATACAAACACAAAAAAAAAATTTGAATAACAAAACCAAAAAAAAGAAAAAAGTTAGTGGAACGAAGAAAGGACACAAGTTTTTAGCAATTTTATATATACAAAACCAAAAAAGTGAAAATTTTATATATACACAATTTTTTTTCGGTTACTCTTGTCGAGACGAAGCCATAATTCACAAAAGCTTGACACAAAACTACCAAATGCAATTTTTTTTAATAAAGACAAAAAAAAAAAATCACTCCCTACTTTTTAATTCAAACCCACCCTGATTATCTGAACCTTTATAACGACATTCGCTACAGCGTTCTCTCTCTCTCTCTCTCTCTCTCTCTCTCTCTCTCTCTCTCTCT
>BPLS01017061.1:0-34135 GCA_019656275.1 Rhododendron kiyosumense
GCTGGTTTTATACGGCCGATTCAGTACCCCTCATGGCTGGCCAACATCGTACCAGTAAAGAAGAAGAATGGGCAGATTAGGGTCTGCGTGGACTTTCGCGACCTTAACAAGGCATGCCCTAAGGATGAGTTTCCACTGCCGCACGTGGACACATTGGTTGACGCTACCTCAGGTCACCAAATGTTTTCGTTCATGGATGGTTTTAGCGGGTACAATCAGATAAAGATGGCTCCCGAGGATGCAGAAAAGACGGCCTTCCGCACCCCTCTCGGAAATTTCTACTATGTGGTGATGCCTTTTGGTCTGAAAAATGCAGGCGCCACTTACCAGCGCGTCATGACTGCAATTTTTCACGACTTAATGCACCACATAATGGAAGACTATGTGGATGATTTGGTGGTCAAGTCAAAGGAAAGTGTTGATCATTTGAAGCACTTGGAAGAAGTGTTCGAGAGATGCAGAAAGTTTAACATGAAGATGAACCCGCTGAAATGTGCCTTTGGTGTGACAGCAGGGAAGTTCTTGGGGTTCCTGGTGCACAGGCACGGTATCGACGCGGATGAGACAAAGATAAGGTCCATCGCGGAGATGCTCGCGCCACACTCGCAGCGGTCCCTTAAGCGCTTTCTCGGAAAGGTCTCTTACTTACGCAGGTTCATTCCAGCACTAGCAGAGATAACCGCGCCATTCAGTGACCTGTTGAAAGGAAAAGCAGAGTTCAAGTGGAGCAGCGAACATCAGAAAGCCTTCGACAGCGTCAAGGCTGCCTTAGCCTCGCCTCAAACCATGATCGCACCACAGCCAGGAAAGCCTCTCATCCTGTACCTGACATCGACACCAAAATCCATCGGGGCACTCCTTGCTCAAGAAATAGAAGGGGTAGAGCGACTGGTGTACTACATCAGCCGGAAGATTCAAGGAGCAGAGGAGAGATACACCCCAGTGGAGCGACACTGCTTGGCCCTTGTGTTCACTGCTCAGAAGTTGAGGCATTATTTCCTGTCATTCCCTATACAGCTTGTTACTAAGAGCGATCCTGTGCGATACTTACTGTCGCGACCAGCCTTGTCCGGGAGGATCGCGAGATGGCTTCTGGCCTTGGCGGAATTTGAGATCACATGCGTCACTCCGCGGGCTATTAAGTGTCAGGCCCTAGCAGATCTCCTTGCACAGTTTCCAAGCAGACAGTGTGAGCCATTGGAAGAGGCGTTGCCGGGAGATGGTTTCGAAGCTCTCGCGGCCAGTCCAAGCAAGGCGTCCTGGACGCTAAGCTTCGACGGGGCAGCAGGAGGAGCACATGGTGGCGCAGGAATTGTCCTTCAAAGTGATGAAGGAGAAAGAGAGTACTTGTCCTACAAGCTCGGCTTCGCATGCTCCAACAACGAAGCAGAATATGAGGCTTTGATCCTTGGGCTCTTAGCAGCAAGTTTTAGAGGAATTTCACGGTTGAAAATTGTGGGGGATTCAAAACTCATCATCCTCCAGACATCCGGTGAGTTCGCACTTAAGGAACCCACCCTCGCGCCCTATAGGGCGACAGTTCAGAAGTTAATGGGAAGATTCGAGGCAGTGGACATAATCCACAGGCCAAGGTCAGACAACAGATTCCCGGATGCCCTCGCGACATTGGGGGCAAAGACAGAATTCGACGAAGAAAAAGTGACGATCGAGATCATCAGAAGGTCGGAGCCATCAATCATAGATGAGCTCGGGGCACGCCGCGAGGAAGACTGGCGCGACCCCATCCTGAAGCAGTTGGTTTCTGGAAAAGGGAACCTGCCCATCGCGGAGGTGGCCCAGTTTACTGTCCTCCGCGGTTAGCTTTACTATCGCGGACCTCAAGGATGGCTAGCGAGATGTGTAGGACCCGGCGAAGCGAAGACCAAGTTGCGTCAGATCCATGACAAAACTTGTGGCGAAAACGAGATCTCTCTATACCGCAGGGTTCAAAGGCAGGGCTATTATTGGCCCACCATGAAAGAAGATGCCGCAAGAGTCCTCCGCGCCTGCCAAAACTGCATGTTGTACGCAGTAGAGGCAGAGTGCTGCCTGATGGAAGAGATAGACTGGAGGCAGGAGTACATCGACTTCCTGCGTGAAGGAGCGTTGCCCTTGGATCCGAAGGAGGCCCGGAGGGTCCAACGCTGCTCTCAGCGCTACTTCTTGGAAGGGGGGCAACTTTACCGTCGCGCCCTGGACGGAATTCCCTTGCGCTGTCTGTCTCGCGAGAAAGCTGAAGAAGTTTTACAGAAGGTCCACGAGGTGGAACATCAGGGTTGGAGGAAACTATACGAGCATTTGATCCATCTCGGGTATTTCTGGCCTACGATGGAAGCAGACTCGAAGCGACATGTGCGCAGGTGTGCGGCTTGTCAGAAATTTGGGAACCTAGTCCACGCACCATCCGTGGAACTGCACTCCATTTGTGCCCCTTATCCGTTTCATACTTGGGCAATGGATCTCGTTGGGCCTATAAACCCATCATCCAAAGGAAATCAGTGGATCTTAGTCGCTACTGAGATAAGCACGAAGTGGGTAGAAGCAGTAAGCTTGCGCAGAGCTACTGGCGCGGCAGTCGCGAACTTCATCAAAGAAAACATCATTTGCCGTTTTGGCATACCCAAAGTCATCCTTTCAGATAATGGCACCCCTTTCATCAACAAGAATGTGAAGAAGCTTCTAAAGTCCTACTCAGTGAGTCACCTCACGTCGACTCCATACTATCCCCAAGGCAACGGCCAAGCCGAGGCGACCAACAAAACCCTCATTCGCATCATCAGCAAGCTGCTGGACGAAAAGGGAGGGACATGGGCTGACCACTTGGCGGTGGCACTGTGGGCGTACAGGACCTCTCATCGCAAGGCTACGCGTGCCAGCCCGTTCAGCCTGGTCTATGGGGCAGAAACTGTTCTCCCCGCGGAGCTAAGCGTGCCCTCTGCGAGACTAGCCCTCGCAGCGGAGGTGACATAAGAGGAAAGAAGGGCAGACCTCGAGGCCTTGGAGGAAAGAAGGAACGCTGCTGCAAAGAACCAGGAAAAGTACTGGGAGTCGGTGGCCAAGTATTATAACAAAGGGGTGGTGCCGCGAACATTTCAAGTTGGAGACTTAGTGTGGAAGTCTACCATTGCGGTCATGAGGAATCTGGAGCAACCAAAGTTCACTCCAAGGTGGGAAGGCCCATACGAGGTAATCAAGTCCAGTAATAGCGGTCATTATGAGTTAGCAAGGGTCAGTGATGGTTTTAAAACCGGCCCCATTAATGCTAAGTTTATTAAAATGTACTACCCATGATGTAAGGGTACTCCATGTATTTTCAGTTTCAAAGAAGGCTTTGTGCCATGCTATCCTTAGTTCATTTATGAACAATTTTCATGTAAAAGGTGGCAAGTAATATGTAAGGGACAATCGACGGAAAGTAAAGCAGGCAGTTGTAATATCACTTAACTATGTTCTTAAAACATAGGCATATTACGCATAAAAATTACTGCGAGTATCCGATCTTGTCATTACATCCACCAAAAGTTACCACAAAAGTTACTACGAAGTCTTTCAAAATCATTACATTACAATACCAAAAAGGGGGGGAAACCGAAGCTATCAACCAAAGACTTTCTTCATAAAAGGATCAGTGTCGCAGAGAGGCACATCAACAAGTCTATCACCAAGACGGGCCTCCTCAGCCAGGCGCTCGTAAACCAGCCTGCGCTCTTCCACCACCGCTTCGGCCACAACAACTGTGTCTCGCGCTCGGGCAACAGTCGCTTGGGCCTCCTCCAAGGCCGCCTTCGCCCCCTCGCAGTGCTTCCAGCGCACGTCATTCTCGCGCATGATCTTAGCGGCTTCAAGTTCCTTGTACACCCACCAGATGTCAAAGCCTAGCTTATCAAAGTTTTGGACGGTATGTCCGATCTCCTCGATTTGGCTGAGGCCCAGATCGCATACCCTTATGTCCTTGATACTCTGTAAGAAATTGTAGAGGCACTCAAGCTGCAGTCGGCCCATGGTCAGACTGTAGAGTTCGCGAACTTTGAAAAAGGTGTAGCGGAAGTGGTCTCGAATGAAGGAAAGGAAGGAGGTCTCATCGCGAGTAAGGCGGAACTGCCCAAAGAAAGCCTCGTTTGAAAGTTCCTCTTCCTCGTTACTGGCTGGCGGCTCCACCACTTGTACTTCGGAATCATCATCAGCCGCCGCATGTCCGCGGCTAGTACCGGCCTCAGCTTGTTGCTGCGAGTCGGATCCCCCAGCTGTTAAGGAGCCCCCGTCACCAAAGTCACCAGCCATGTACCCCACCTGCGGGGTCCCAAGAGATATCAGAGTATCGTCTTGCAAGTCCGCGAAGACCTCCGCGGAAGTCAGATTTGTAAGTGCCACAGCCGCATCATGTGCTTGAAAATGCGTGGTAAGGTCACCGGTAGGAGGGACATTGACACGCCTGTGGAAAAGGTCGAAGGCAGACTTTGCCGCATCTGGTCGAACTAGCGGTGGGGGGATGGCCTCCGGCGCCAACTGGTTGATGTCGGGAACTGTGAGAAAACCCTCTGTTGGAACCCTCCGACGAGGTATCAAACCCGAACCCTCATCATCCTCTTCATCCTCTTCAACTGCAGGATGCGCTATGTCGACGCCCGAGTTCTCACTAACACCTCCGCCGCCATCGCGACCCTCACCATCGTCGCCACCATTACCGGTGCCATCTCCATCATTTTCAACCTCAGCACCGCCTCCTTCCTCATCATCACCCGGATCTCCAGTATTATTGTCATCACCGCCACGGTTCTCATCATTACCATTTTCATCGTCACCACTGCCGTCAGCATTGCTGTCTTCAGTTTCCTCACTGTGGCGATCATCGCTGTTCTCCACGTCACTGGCAGTTTCGCCAGATTCCTCTTCAGCCAAATCAGCGACCACCTTCTTACCCGCGACGACGGGCACGCCACTTGAACTAGGCTGTGCGACGCGGGGCAGTTTGAAGGACTGACTTATTGGAACAGTGTCATCAATGCTGCTGTCGGAGTCTTCCTCGCAACCTTCCTCATCTTCCCTCTTTCTCTTGAGCTTGCTCGAGGGGGTGTGTTCCCCCCCTTCACGCCTGAATGAGGAGCCTACAGAGCAAAGATGGGCGAGTGAGAAAACAGCGATGAAACAATGGGAAAACCAATGAAGAGCAATGAGAGAAGCAAGTCTCACCCAGTGATGCGACGCTCGCAGGGGTCTCTTCAGAACGAAGTGTCCTTGCCGCTCGAACGGGGGCACCCTAAAGGAAGAAATTGGTTCAGAGATGGCTACAGATGTAAAACAGTGAATACCTCCAAAGAGAAATGTAAAAGTGTCGTTCCAAAGGCTTACCTTTCGTAGCCGCCTTAGTTGAGGGCCTTGCTGCTGTAAAGAGGCCTGCTCCTTTGCTTTCGCACGAGTCAGCCTTGAGGGAACCACAGTCGAAGCCGGCTCCGCGATGATAACGCCGCGGCTGGCCGCGGGGGTAGTGGTTGGCGGAGCCCAGTAACTTTTCTTGCCTCGCCATCCAGGCTGCCTTGCCTTCGGAGACCGTAAAGACACATCGCGGTGGTAGACGTCTGAAAAAGGCGGAATCTCAGGGACGCCGCAGACGTAATTGATGAAAGAGTCGAGGTTGCGGCGCCAAGCCAAGCGGCCATTTGCTATAAAGAATGTCTCTCTATCATTCCGCGGCAGCACAACAACAGTAAAACCCTCTGTCAGTTCAGCCACAGAAGCCCTAGTGAAGCGGCGGAGGCTCTCAGCATAGCTCTTCAGCGGTGGCGCCTGACCCGGCGCGCCCTGGTCATAGCCGAACTGCCGCGCTACCCTGTCAGGGCGATACAACACAGAGCGTGCCCCTTCCGCACATAAC
This sequence comes from Rhododendron kiyosumense, assembly GCA_019656275.1. Lineage (NCBI taxonomy): Eukaryota > Viridiplantae > Streptophyta > Magnoliopsida > Ericales > Ericaceae > Rhododendron > Rhododendron kiyosumense. The sequence continues at coordinate 5,873 of BPLS01017061.1, forward strand.
ACAGGAAGAGAACACGGGCAAGCAGCAGCAAAGGCAGCAAGAGCAGAGGCAGAAACGGTAATACCTTCCGTCTGGAAGTCCACCACGCGGTCACTTTTCGAAAAGAAGCTAGTGGGAAGCGCGCCTTCGACAGGCTCAGCATATGGTCGCGGGAAGAATGCGTCAGCATCATCGATCCGCTTCCCCCAGGGCTTCGTTGAACTTACCCCACTCCATCTCATGATCCGGGGTTGCGGCTCGTCACCCCCGCTAATGTCCGCGGGTGAAGGCGCGAGACTTGGGAAGTGTTCGAAACAGAAAGCCATCAGGAACTGAGTATGCACCACCGAAACCATGTCATAGCGCCCCATGGACCTCTCGGTATCAGCATGAACCTGATCCAAACGGTGGAACAAAGAGCCCAAGAAGAGAGGCCCCAACGGAACAAAATCACCCCTCGCGAGGCTCACCGCGAGGGGGAAAACAGTGTGGTTTGGCCCTTCATAGGGAAACTCGGGAATCACAAAGAAAGACAGCCAATAAACGAGGAAACCAGCCAGGTGGAGATCAGAATCGTACATCTTCCCATAAAACTCAGATGCTTGCCCCGTGGGAGGCGCAGTCCCGGGAGGAGGCAAGTCCTTGAAGAAATATCGCAGCCAGCAACCCCAAGATGTTTTGCCCGACTTCGGAGGGGCCCGTACGTGACCCTCTCGATCAAAGCGGGACCCGTACTTCCCCGCCTCCGTATACGCCCTTTTCAGCCGCTCCACCAGCGTCGCATCTGCCGGAGAAAGATTCGAGGGGTCGGGAGCCACCGACCCCCTCGTACTCAGCCTCATCAGCACAGCCGTGTCTTGTAAAGTGGGGCCGCCATCTCCCCACGGAAACACGAAGGTGTGGGTGTCCTTACTCCAGCGGGAAACCATGAGATCGATGTTTGTGTTGTTCTTACGGATGCTCAAATCCGTGGACAAGCGGACGGGCTCGAGGGCACGGGAAGCCCTAAGTGCATGCACGAAATCGGTATTACTCAGGACCGACTCCACCCAGTCGCCCCAATGGACTGGCGCCTGAGATACAGCCTCGTAGTTGACAAAGCAGCAAGGGATGTCCCCTCTCTCTACTCGAAACCTCAGAACGGAAGAAGGAGGGATCAAATCAGCCTCCTCAACAGTTACCTCAGGGGCTAGGGAGAGAGGGTCCTCTGAAATCTCTGTCTCCGGAACGAAAGCCTCCGCCTTCCGCCAGAACGAGTCACTCGGGCCGCCGAGATACGGCGCCCGGCGCCACTCATCCGCCGGGAGCGCCCGGATTGAAGTGTGCATGATGGCCTTACTCCCCTGCTCCACATCGTCTCTCACCATCTCAGACCGAGGAGAGAGAGAAAGTTGCAGTCGGAGAGGGGGGAGAAGAAAGTTTAAAGCTTTGATGGAGGAGAGGGAAGAGAAAGATGGGATCTTTGGAAAGTAACTGGGTTTTTATGGCTAACTGTAGTCATTTATAATCAGGGAGGGTCCCCCAAATCTCGAGAAAATGACGCCATAAAGTAAAGAGGCGTGATGGTTGCAGAGATCCGAGCAGTCCCGACCGTTACACGCGCGCATGATGATAGGCGCGTGGAATTCATGAATTTAAGCGCCTAAGTAGGGAAATTAGCGCGTTAAACGTGCAATTAATTCTTATTTTCCATTTAATGCGTGCACGTGGTTGGTTTTTGTGTTTGTGCTTAATGTGCAGGAAATTGAGATGTTTTGGCGCAAATGAGAGGTATCCGGAAAGGCCGTGATGGAGTTCGAGAGCAAGGAGGGCTGTGGAGACTAAGTGTTGGACACAAATTCGTGAGAAGGTGGACAGAACCTTAGTGAGCGCTACAGGAGATTTGGTAGAGCGCTCAAAAGTGGCACAAAATGGGGCACGAAGTGACCAGAGAGATGGCGAGCGCTACACCATTTTTGGTGTAGCGCTACCTAAGGCATTAATGGTCAACGGCTGAACGGCGAGTCAACTCGGTCAACACACTTAAGGGGTTAGGTAGCGCTACACCCTTTTTGGTGTAGCGCTACTGGTGGCTTATCAGGCCTAGAAACGGCGTCGTTTTGGTCGTCCGGGGTCCGATTTTGATTTGTTTTAGAATTTTTAATTGTAATTAATAGGGGTTAGTATAAATACCCCGTTTTAACTCAGAATTAGGCTACGTACGTTTTTACTTAGGTTTTTAGCTCTTAACTTTTTGGCTGCAGTTCTTCTAGTTCTAGTACAAGATTCAAGTTTTCTTCAGTTCTGTTCCGGTTTTCCAGCATCGGATTGGTGTTTTTGCTTCATTAATCAATAGTTTCTTCAGCTTAATTGTGGTATCCGTTCTTCTTGCTATTTCGATTATTTAAATATGTTTAGATTTAGGTTTTCTCTTATTTTTGTTATTGCGTTCATTATAATCATGTGTGAGTAGTCGCATAGGGTGCGGCCGCGGGATGGAAGCGTCACGTGGCTAGTCCAATCATTGTTTACCTCGTGGCTGAATAAATTCAATTTTGAGCAGTTTTAGGAAACGAAATCTTTCTAACGAACGAACCCAGGCATTGCCAGATTTCGAATGCGCACGGGAATTGGTGACAGGTGGTGCGCATTCGTTAGGGAATATTTTTTCAATTCTAAAATCAGTAAATCGAATCATTGTGGCCCGAGTAAACATTGGTCAGGCTAGTTGCAGACGCTGGGTTCCCACGGCTGCGCTCTCTTTTTTTAATTCATTAGAAGTCAATTTCTTCAGTAATTAGTTAATCAAACCAGTCAAACAAGGGGTGGCTACCTAAGAGCCAATTAAAACTAGAATTCAACACTTTTGAGTCAGCACCGTCTGTCCGTCTCTGTGGTTCGACTCCGGTACTTCCGGAATTATTGTGCTACACTGGTCGAGAGTCCTACGCTTGGGACGCGTTTTTAGTTTAATTTTATTAACACCCGGTCGGTCAAAGCATTTTTGGCGCCGTTGCCGGGGACGGTAACGTGTGTTTAAGAATTCGGGTAGTTATTTTTTTTATTTTGTTTTCTTTTTAGTTCTTTATTTCTTTTTTAATTGTTGAAAAGCAAAAAAAAAAAAAATGACCGATTATGCAAGGTGGTTTAGAGGTTATATAAAACAATTTAATTGTCCAGTGTCACTTCCTATATTTTATGGTTTGGGCTCAGAAAATCCTTTTTTGCATGTACATAACCTTGAGGAAGCTTTTGGTAGCGATGAAGTGGCTCTTTTACATGTATTTTCAGCATCTTTGCGTGATAGTGCTCTAGATTGGTTTAATTGTTTGAGTCCAAGATTGACATGGAGTGAGATTGAAATACAGTTTTTCAAAACTTTCAATCCCTCATATGAGACTCATATGCTTTTACAAGAACTATCAGATTTCTCTCAACAAGATGATGAGTCTTTGTCACAGTGTTGGGAGCGTTTTAAATTTGTCGTATTCTCTTGGTCGAGTTTTAATTGTGAGATTGGCAGTCTTCTGGCTACCTTTTGCCATGCTTTAAATCCTAAGATATGCGAGGTGGATTTTAGGTCCACTGATGAATTTCTGGATAAAAACCCTGAAGATGCTTGGGATTTCTTAGATGACTTAACCCAAAAACTCCAATTTTGTGAGTTGATTGAAAGTCCTAGGGATACCAATTCTGATGAGAGAGAAAGAGAGGAAATAGAGCCGCTTTCCGAGGATACCAATTCTGATGCGAGAGAAAAAGAGGAAATAGAGCCACTTTCCGAGGATATCAATTCTGATGTGAGAGAAAAAGAGGAAATGGAGCTGCTTGTCATTAGTGAAGGCTATATGCCTTTTGAGGAGTCGTTGCCTATAGTTGCACTAGATTATATGCCTTTTGAGGAGTCATTGCCAATAGTTGCACTGAATAATCAAGTACTCTCACCTCTAGATTGTGCCACCCCTGCTACTGAATCTCCACTTTTGCAAGAGTTTTTAAATGTAGAGCTGATTGATTTTCTTGGTGTTGATGAATTTAATTTAATTTATCATCCATATCTTGTGGACTTTGTCAACGCTTTGAAAATTGATCTAGTTTGGGCTAAGCACTTGGTTGAACTTAAGTGTCCAAATCGAATTCGGCAAATGCGCTATTCGAAGTATCTTATCTTGTGGCATGGTCGAATTCAATTTTTGATAAAAGGTGTAGAATGGAATGCTATGTTCATTATCTTAGCTCTCGTTGGCATAATAAATATTCGGTACCTGCGTTTGGCTGTTCATATATGATTTTTTTTTTTTTGGGTCTGGTATAGCCACCCGTTTCTTACTTGAGAAATGGGGAGAAAAGTAGTACCCGTGTCTTTCGCGTGAAGAAAGTGGATGGTTTTTTTTTTTTCTTGCTTTATTTATTTCTTTTAGTTATTTTTCTTGCTGTTTTGGAGGCTAACATTTTGCAGGCTGTTCGATCCAAGTTGGGGGGTCTCCCTCTCTCTATAGTTTACTCTGCTTAGCCCTCCTTTTCGAGGTGATATCTCTACTATCTTTTACGTTTCTGTCTGATCTTTATTTTATTTTATTTTCATGCTTTCAATGAGGACATTGAATAGTTCAAGTTGGGGGGAGAGATCACTTTGTTCTTTATCTTGTTAATAAAAAAAAAAATTTGAAAATTAAAAAAATAACTTGTTGGATCCTTTCTACTTGAGACTTGGAGATTGTAATGTTTACTTGTTGGTTCCTAGCGCTGAGAATCTGTGGGCATTTCTTGAATATTTATGTTGCATGGTAGTTCTTTTTGCTAGCTTGGCGATAGAAATTTATCCTGGCATACACTCTTAGCATCTTTGCACTGCACGTTTATTTGGGCCTTGACCACTTGTGAGCCGTAACTTGACCAATCTTGATGGCTAGATTAGTGGAGACTTATGCCCTAGTGAGCTTTTGGGCCCTATCTTTTATTGGAGTGGTGTCACATAAATTCTTTGTTTGCCGTAAAAAAGAAAGCTAAATCGTTGTCGATCTCATTATCTTTGTCGTCAAGTATTAAGACTAAATGCATGCCTATTATTTCTTCTTTTAGGAATGGAAAGTTACATGGTTGTATTGCCCCTAGGAGATGATAGTAGGCCATTTTTGTGCTTTGAGCTTGTTCGTTTCTTTTTCTTAAACACTTTATCCCTTGCAAGCCACATTGTGCCTTTTGCATGAGCCATTTTCTTGTTAAGCTTCACCAACCATATTGTGTCTTGAGAATGGCAAGTTAATCATGTGAAGGTTAATTTTTGAAGAGAATGGAGAAAGTGTATTTGAGAGAGATGTGCTTGAAATATTGAGTGTTCTTCCCATAGCTAAAAAGAAAAAAAAATGAGAGAATTACAAAAAAAATAATAATAATGGAACTTGAATGAAAAATGGGAAGACACTCGTACATTTGTTTGAAGAAAGAAACGTGTGAACTTTAAAGGGGAATTGTGTGAAGGGTGAAAAATAAGAGAGATGTGGCGGAGTTGAAAAGAATGATAAGAGGGTGCACATTGTTACACTTGCCCTATGTTGTTATAGCCAATTCTCGGACACTTGCTTATGATTTATCCTAACCTTTGAAGCACTTTTCCTTATCCAATGATATAACCGAATAAAAGTCCTATTTGATCTTAGGGGCAATAGGTTGTGGATCGATGAATATATAGTCTTTAAAGCTTGACTTTCCTTTTATGAGATCGTGTGTCCACTTTAAAAAGCTTTCTTTTTGTGTCTAAGTGTGCGGGGTACTTGGTTTCAGATTGCATAACTTCCGCCCGCACACATTGAGATTTTATTAAATGCACCTTGTTTCGAGCGTTTTCTTTTGTTGAGTGCATGACACGGTAAGAATTGAAGTTGAGACTCGGTCCGGAGAGAGTGCTTGGTTGTGGTCCACTTGTGGTTAAGGCCCTTACTCACACACGCTAAGCTTGGATGCCATGATTTATTTCTATGTTTTGATAGCTTTTAGAACTATTTTCGCATGTGCTATATTCTTGGCATTGGCATATCAATGAGTCGCATTGCAGGTTTTTGGGTTTCAAATAAAAGGATCTGCGGTGTTTTGTGAGTGATCACTGCTGAAAACCCTCACGAGACTTCACTCGTCCTACCGGGGCCGCCTGGGGGTTTAAAAGAATTATCGATTTTAATTTGTTTTCTTTAATTGCATTTTATTTTCTTTGCTCGGGACTAACAAAGTATAAGTTGGGGGGTGTGATAAGCGCGTAAATGTTCACATTAGCGCCCCTTAATTTATCTTTATTAAGTCCCATTTATATTATTATTCAGAGTTTAATGCTTAATTTGTATATTGTAGGTGTTTGGAGGATTTGGTGCAAAAGATGGGGAATTAAAATATGATACGGTGTTGAAAGCAAGTCCGTTTGAAGGTCATATGTTTAGCACGGAATTAATTAGTCCACGGGTTGATAAGTGGCAAAACAATTCTATTTAGTTTGCACATGTCATGGTGGGCCTAATGGTTAAATGGTGGGCCAAGATGGGAAATATTGGAGTCGGCTGGGAATGAGTAAAAAGAAAAGAAAATAGGTTTTCTTTACGGGGGCAATCAGCAATTGATAGATATAAAAGAAGGAGGCAGCCATCAGAGTGAGGAGGACGGACGGATAGAACAGAAAAAAGGACGAGGCAGCCGAGGGAGAAAATAACGGGGGTTGCCGTGATACCTTCTTGGGATCACGCGACCGAAGGAGGCTGCTGGCCGTGAAAAAAGTTACGTACGGGGCTACTGAGATTTTGGTTTGGATAATTTTTCTTTCCAGTTTTATTTCTTTCAAGTTATTTGAAATTTGTTCAATTACTCGCACTTCGGTAATTTATTTTAATTTCTGTTTGCAATTAAAGTTGTTCGTTGGTATTTAATTAGTTGTTATCTCTTGTTTATTTTCTTTCTCGCGTAATAGAAGCATGTTTGAATCTAGGGTTTCTTTTGTTTATTACTTAATGATGAGTGAGTAGTCGTATAGGTAGGGTTGCGGGGTGATTAGCACGCTGTAATCAGTTCGGGCACTGCTCTTATTTTCAAACAACGGAAAAATGATTTTAGTTTGGAAAATACTTCCCGCGGACGAACCCGGGCATCGTCGGAGCCCATGTGAACGGGGGAATTGGGGTCCAAAACTCATTCTTCGCTGCGCATGGGTATACGGCGACCATAGGGTTTCGCATCTTGCGGGGTATCTTTTCCAATCTACAATTAAACGTTTTTAAGAACATCGAATGGAGCAGGTTAATCTGGACTGGTTGCGAGTGCTATGAACCCTACAATCATACCTTTCTTTTTAATTTTCTGAAAATACCGAGATTTAGTTTATCTCAATCAATCATACAAGGGGTGGCTACCTAAGAGCCCATTTAAATTATAACAACCCGAGTTTTTTAGTCAGCACACATTACCGTCTTTGTGGATTCGACTCCAGACTTACCGGATATTATGCTGCATCGGTTTCCGCCCTACGCTTGGGGCAACCCATTAATTTAGGTATAGGAATCGGTCAAGCATTTTTGGCGCCGTTGCCGGGGAGCAATTAGAGGACTTGAAGCTCAAGCAAGTCCAACAGGTGAACAATGTGAGAGTCGAGGAGGTGTGCGCGTTGTGTGAGTGTCCAGGGCATCCAGTCCCTGCTTGCCCTGCATTTCCCATAGTTAAGAAAGCCTACCATAACAATCAGGCTGAGGTAAATGTGATTAACCAACATTGGGACCCGTTCAATTCAGGGTGGGCCCACAACTCACTTTTGGGTTGGAGGGATCAAAAAGTCCCTGTGCAACCCTAAGGACCACCTCAACAGCAAATTCAGCAATTCCGACCTCCTCAAGGCCAAATGACCCAATTTTGTAACCCAACTCACAATCAGCAGGGGTTTAGTCCTCCATCTTTTGGACCACCCCCAGGCATAAACTATCCCCCACAGGATAAGCAGACTGATGAGATGATAAAGGCTCTCATGCAGTCTCAGTTAAGCTTCACTGAGCAAACCAAACAGGCAATTGGTGACATTAGGACCCAGTTGACCCAATTAACGGCGGCAGTTGGGCAAGTCCAATAGGAGAAGGAAAGGTTTCCTTCTCAACCTCAAGTCAATGCCGTCAGTACTCATTTTGTGGGTGATTCTTCTGACCCGAGTAATTTGAATCTCAGTCTGGAAGAGGTTAAGGCGATTACCACTCTCAGAAGTGGGAAGGTGATCGATAAGGATATTCCTCCAAAGCAAAAGCAAAAAACGATTCCATCCCCAGAGCCAGTGGCTGCACCAGTAGTTTCTCCAGACTTAGGGAATTTTTCCGAGAACAAGAAAGAGTCAGAGTCTCCTAAAGTGGCGGTGCCTGCACCTGCAGCCCCCACGACTCCAACACCACCCATTGCTCCATATCCCCATCGCTTGGTGGCGAAACCCAAGGCCAATGTGAACTGTCAAATGATTGAATTATTCAAGAAAGTTCAGTTTCCTATCTCCTTGATGGAAGCCATGGACGCCATTCCTCAGTTTGCAAAGGTTTTGAAGGATCTATGCACGTCAAAGCGGAGGACTAAGAGTCAGGACAAAGTGCTCCTGACGGAGCAAATGAGCTCCATCCTCCAGGCTGATATTCCGATAAAGCGTAAGGACCCCGGTTGTCCTACCATTCCCATAGCTATCACAGGTCATAAGTTCGAAAAGGCTTTACTGGATTTAGGGGCAAGTGTCAACTTGCTTCCATATTCGGTATACTTAAAGCTTGGCCTAGGCGATCTGAGAGCCACACCGGTCACGCTACAATTGGCTGATCGGAGTATAAGAATTCCCAAGGGAGTGGTGGAGGATGTTTTAATTCAAGTGGGCGAGTTTCTTTTTCCAGTCGATTTCATCGTTTTGGATACTTGCCCGATACCGGAAGTCTTTGAGAAGACTCCTATCATCCTTGGCCGTCCTTTTCTAGCCACCTCCAGTGCTATCATGGATTGCAAAACTGGACAAGTCCAATTGTCATTTGGGGACTTGAAAATGGAGGTGAATGTGTTTAATGTAGATAGCCGAGTCAAGAATGACAAGGAAGTGTATGAAGTGAATTTGATCGACACGTTGGTGCAAAAGTATGTCGATAGTATTTTGTACAAAGATCCTCTGGAGATAACCTTAACTGCTGAGGAGGCATCATTTTTAGATTCTCCAAAGGTAGGGAGTTTGATGGAAATATTAGCAATGGAAAAAGTGTGTGGCGCCGCTTGGGACCCAGTTCTTGAGCCGCTGGGCGCCCCAATGTCTTAAGTTTCGACGGGTAGCTTTTGCGTACCACTCTCTTCACTGAGAAGTGGACCCGGCTCCTAGCAATAGGGGTACCCATCATTGACTTGGGTTTTGGCACAATTTATGTACATTTGTTCTTTTATTTCTTTTTAAGCTTTTAAAAAAAAAGAAGAAACAAATTGAAAAAAAATTAGCATAGTGGTCTTGTATAGCCACCTATTCCTTGCCTCACTGGCGAGGGATGAGGAGAAAAGTATGACACGTTGATCGCGTGAAGATTTGGTGGCATATTTATTTTTCTTTTATTTTTGTCTGTGGGAGCCCGGATAACATGAGCCGGACAGTACTAGTGTCTTTTATTTTGTATTGTGGAGCTAATATTTTGCAGGTTATTCGATCCAAGTTGGGGGGTCTCCCTCTCAACATCATTCACTCTGCTTAGCTCCTCTGTTCCGAGGTGATACCTTTCCCTTCTTTTTCTTTTATGTCCGCTATTTTTATTCTTTTGTATTCAATGAGGACATTGAATAGTTCAAGTTGGGGGGAGGGATCACTTTGTTCTTTATTTTAAAAAAGGAAAAAATTGAAAAATATGGTGGAATTCTTTTTGCATGAGACTTGAAAGCAATTGAGATTGGCTCTTTATTGATTAAGTCGGAGATACAATAGTCATTGTTTTGATATTGTGGTGGCATAGTAGTTCTTTTTGCTAGCTTGTCGCGAAGAGTTTGTCATGGCATTTATTTTTAGCACATTTGCACTTCATGTCTATTTGGGCTTTGGTTGCTTGTGAGCTGTGACTTGATTATTCTCGATGGCTAGTTTAGTGGAGACTTATTCCCATGTGAGTTTAGAGCCTTATCTTTCATGGAGTGGTGTCAAATAAACTCTTGTTTGTCACAAAAGAGTAAATTTGTTGTGGATCTCATTATTTTTGTTGTCAAGTGTTGAGAATATTTTAATTTGCCTTGGATTGGAAATTTGCATGGTTGTATTGTCCTTTGGAAAGGATTATAGGCCATTTTTGCTATTTTGAGCCAGTTCGTTTCTTCCTTTCATATATTTATCTCTTATGAGCCCGCTTGAGCCTCTTGCCTGCTAGCCTTTTTCTTGTTGAGCTCTACCACCTATATTGTGTCTCGAGAATGGCTAGTTAATGATGTGAACTAGTGAGAAAATAAGGAGATGAATGAAGTTGAGAATTGTATTTTATTGGTGGTGATCCTTCCCATTTAAAAAGGAAAGAACAGAAAAAAAAAAAAAGCAAAAAAGAAAGACACCAAACTATTGTGGAAGGAGAAATATTTGTTCTTAATGTGAGATTTTATTAAAGAGTTAGGAGGAGAGATGTGGTGAAGTTGAAAGGAGAAGAAAGATATTTAAAAGAAAAGGGCTCGCGTCATTATATTTGCCATCTTTGAACAGTTGTTAGCCTATTCTCGGACACTTGAATGTTTTACCCTAACCTTGAAATACTTTCTCTTACCTAAAGTTATAACCGAAATGAAAGTCCTATTTGATCCTAGGGGCAATGAGCTGTGATTTGGTGGATAAAGAGAGTTTTCAATACTTGGCATTCCGTTCATGAGATCGTGTGTTCACTTTGTAGAGCTTTCTTTTCGTGTCAACTTGTGCAGGGTACTTTGTTTTCATTTACATAATTTCTGCCTGCACATATTGAGAGTAATACGCACCGTGTTTCGAGTGAAATCATTTGTTGAGTGCATGACACAGTGAGATTTGAAGTCGAGACTCGGTCCGGAGAGAATTTTTAGTTATTATTCACTTGTGACCGAAGCTCTTGTTCACACATGCTAAGTTTAGGTGCTATGACTTATTTTTCTGACTTGATAGTGTATGGAACTACTTATGCCCGTTATCTCTTTACGATGGCTTCATGTTCTTTGTTTGGATACCATTGAGCTGTCTTACATGTTTTTGGGTTTCATGTGAAGAGGATCCATGGTGTTTTGTGGGTGATCACTACTGAAAACCCCTCACGAGACTTCACTCGTCCTACCAGGGCCGCCTGGGGGTTTAAAAGAACTATCAGTTTTAATTTATTTTCTTTAGTTGCATTTTGTTTTCTTTGCTCGGGACTAGCAAAGTGTAAGTTGGGGGGTGTGATAAGTGTCAAAATATACATATTTTGGCCCTCCAATCTATATTTACTAGTATTTTATATTTGTTAATTGGTATTTATTATGTGCTTTTATGTTTACAGGTTGCTTGAGCTCGATTTTCATGATTGTTGGGTAAAGATAGAAGTTAGCAAAAGTTTTGGATTGAAGTGTGAAGTGCATTGGAATTTTGATGGTCAATTTAATATTAGATAAAATCCAAGGGCCATTATGTGATTAATGCTTTGAAACCTTATAAAACCAATCTTTTCCCCTACTGACATCGACAGCTTTTGAAAAGGGTTATTTTCCACGCACGGTTTTTGTTCCCTCGGCACTGACGAAACGGAGGGAGAAGCGGCGGTGAATCTTCTGGGATTCATCACGCATAAAGACAGAACGGGGCTGCCGTCAGACTGCCATTCTTTTGTTCCGAATATCGTTAGTTTTCTTTCCAGTTTTCTTCCTTTCAAGTTTTCGAAGTTTTGTTTTAATTACTCGTATTCCGGTAAATCGTTTTAATTTATGTTCTTAATAGAAGTTGTTCTTATGCAAGGTGGTTTAGAGGTTATATAAAACAATTTAATTGTCCAGTGTCACTTCCTACATTTTATGGTTTGGGCTCAGAAAATCCTTTTTCGCATATTCATGACATTGAGAATGCTTTTGGTAGCGATGAAGTGACTCTTTTACATGTATTTTCAGCATCTTTGCGTGATAGTGCTCTAGATTGGTTTAATTGTTTGAGTCCAAGATTGACATGGAGTGAGATTGTAATACAATTTTTCAATCATTTCAATCCCTCATATGAGACTCATATGCTTTTACAAGAACTATCAGATTTCTCTCAACATGATGATGAGTCTTTGTCACAGTGTTGGGAGCGATTTAAATTTGTTGTATTCTCTTGGTCGAGTTTTAATTGTGAGCTTGGCAGTCTTCTGGTTATCTTTTGCCGTGGTTTAAACATTAAGCCATGCGAGGTGGATTTTAGGTCCACTGACGAATTCCTGGATAAAACCCCTGAAGACGCTTGGGATTTCTTAAATGAATTAACCCAAAAGCTCCAATTTTGTGAGTTGACTGAAAGTTCTGAGGATACCAATTTTGATACTAAAGAAAGAGAGGAAATAGAGCTGCTTCTTGAGGATATTAGTTCTGATGCAAGGAAAAAAAAGGAAATAGAGCCATTTCCTAAGAATTCTGATGCGAGAGAAAAAGAGGAAATAGAGCTACTTGTCATTAGTGAAGGCTATATGCCTTTTGAGGAGTCATTGCCTATAGTTGCACTAGGTTATATGCCTTATGAGGAGTCATTGCCAATAGTTGCACTGAATAATCAAGTACTCTCACCTCTAGATTATGCCACCCCTGCTACTGAATCTCCACTTTTGCAAGAGTTTTTAAATGTAGAGCTGATTGATTTTCTTGGCGTTGATAAATTTAATTTAGTTTATCATTCATATTTTGTGGACTTTGTCAATGATTTGAAAATTGATCTAGTTTGGGCTAAGCACTTGGTTGAACTTAACTGTCTAAATCGAATTCGACAAATGCGCTATTCGAAGTATCTTATCTTGTGGTATGGTCGAATTCAATTTTTGATAAAAGGTGTAGAATGGAGTGCTATGTTCATTGTCTTAGCTCTCATTGAAATAATAAATATTTGGTACCTGCGTTTGGCTGTTTGTATATGATTTTTTTTTTTTGGTCTGGTATAGCCACCCGTTTCTCGCTTGAGAAATAGGGAGAAAAGTAGTACCCGTGTCTTTCGCGTGAAGAAAGTGGATGGTTTTTTGTATTTTTTTTTTCCCTTACCTTTTTTTTATTTATTTTCGTTATTTTCTTGCTGTTTTGGAGGCTAACTTTTTGCAGGTTGTTCAATCCAAGTTGGGGGGTCTCCCTCTAAACATCATTTATTCTGCTTAGCCCCTTCCTATCACTTTGCTCTTTATTTTGTTAGCGAATCGAAAAAAAAAATTTGAAAATTAAAAGAACTTGTTGGATCCTTTCTACTTGAGACTTGGAGATTGCAATGTTTACTTATTAGTTGCTCGTGCTGAGAATATGTGGGTATTCCTTGAATATTTATATTGCATAGTAGTTCTTTTTGCTAGCTTGGCGATAGGAATTTATCTTGGCAATCAATTTTAGCATCTTTGCACTATAAGTTTTTGGACCTTGACTGCTTGTGAGTTGTGACTTGAGTGTTTTCAATGGCTAGATTAGTGGAGACTTATGCCCATGTGAGCTTTAATACCTTACCTTTCTTTGGAGTGGTGTCACATAAATTCTTTGTTTATCGTAAAAAAAAAAGGAAGTTTAATCGTTGTCGATCTCATTATCTTTGTCGTCAAGTATTGGGGCTTAATGCATGTCAATTACTTCTTCTTTTGGGAATGGAACGTTACATTGTCGTATTGCCTCTAGGAGATGATAGTAGGCCATTTTTGTGCTTTGAGCCGGTTCGTTACTTTTTCTTAAACACTCTATCCCTTGCAAGCCACATTGTGCCTTTTGCATGAGCCTTTTTCTTGTTAAGCTTCACCAACCATATTGTGTCTTGAGAATGGCAAGCTAATCATGTGAAGGTTAATTTTTGAAGAGAATAGGGTAAGTGTAATTGAGAATGTTGTACTCGAATTGCGGTGTTCTTCCCCATGTTAAAAAAGAGAGGTTGAAACTTGAATAAAAAAAAGGAAAAGATAAGGGAAGACACCAATATACTTGTTGCAAGAAAGAAACAAGTTTTTTTCATCATCGAATTATGTGAAGGGTAAAGAATATGAGGGATATGGCGAAGTTGAAAAGAGTTGAAAGAAGGCGTACATTATTATTTGCCTTATGTGTTTTGGTCTATTCTCGGTCACTTGCTTATGATTTATCCTAACCTTTGAAGCATTTTTTCTTACCCAATGATATTACCGAATAAAAGTCCTATTTGATCTTAGGGGCAATGTGTTGAATTGATGAATAGATATAGTCTCCAATGCTTGACATTCCTTCATGAGATCGTGTGTCTACTTTAAAAAGCTTTCTTTTTGTGTCTAAGTGTGTGGGATACTTGGTTTCATATTGCATAACTTCTGCCCGCGCACATTGAGAGTTTATTAAATGCACCTTGTTTCGAGCGTTTTCTTTTGTTGAGTGCATGACACGGTGAGAATTGAAGTCGAGACTCGGTCCGGAGAGAGTACTTGGTTGTGGTTCACTTGTGGTCAAGGTTTTATTCACACACGCTAAGCTTGGATGCCATGATCTATTTCTATGTTTTGATAGCTTTTAGAACTATTTTCGCATACGCTATATTCTTGGCATTGGCATATCAATGAGTCGCATTGCAGGTTTTGGGTTCCAAGTAAAGGGATCCGCGGTGTTTTGTGGGTGATCATTGCTGAAAACCCTCACGAGACTTCACTCGTCCTACCGGGGCCGCCTGGGGGTTTAAAAGAACTATCAGTTTTAATTTATTTTCTTTAGTTGAATTTGTTTTCTTTACTCGAGGACTAGCAAAGTGTAAGTTGGGGGGCGTGATAAGTGCCAAAATATACATATTTTGGCCCTCCAATATGCATTTATTAGTCCTTTATTTTTGTTAACTGATTTTTATTATGTGTTTTTATGTTTTTAGGTTGCTCGAGCCCGTTGTCCGAGACTTTAGACAAAAAGAAGGTTTTAAAGAAGTTTGGGGTGTAATGCGAAATAATTCAAATTTGAATGACTCATATATTATTTCAAGAAGTCCAAAGGGCCGTTGTGTGATTAAAGCCCTCAACCCCTATATAAACAATTCACCTACTGACTGCAGTAGGGTACGAAGGAAAAAAAGGCTGCTGTCGTGGAAAGTTACGGACGGAACGGGAGTAGCCGCTGCCGAGACTTTTGTTCTGTACAGTTTTCTTCCGAGTTTTATTTCCTTCAAGTTATTTAAAGTCTTGTTTAATTAATCGCATTCCGATAATTCGTATTAATTTTTGTTCTTCGTTGATACTTGTTCATTAATTTATTTCTTTTGCTTATTTCGTATTCGGAAGCATGTTTCAAATTAAGGTTTCATTTATTTCTTGTTTAATGCATAGTGAGTAGTCGTACAGGTAGGGTCGCGGGGTGATTAGCACACCGTGGCTAGTTCGGGCACTGCTCCTTTTATCAAACAATGAAAAAACGATTTTAGATTGAAAAATACTTCCCGCGGACGAACCCGGGCATCGTCGGAGCCCATGTGAACGGGAGAATGGGGGTCCAAAACTCGTTCTTCGCTGCGCATGGGTATACGGCGACCATAGGGTCTCGCATCTTGCGGGGTAACTTTTTCAATCTAAAATTAAACGTTTTTAAGAACTCCAAACAGAGCAGGTTAATCCGAACTGGTTATGAGAGCTATGAACCCTACGACCGTACCTCATTTTAATTATTTAAAAAGAACATTTATTTCTTAGTTTTACTTAATCTCAATCAAATCAACAAGGGGTGGCTACCTAAGAGCCCATTTAAATAAATAACAACCCGAGTTTTCAGAGCACACACTTCACCGTCCTTAGTGGATTCGACTCCGGACTTACCGGATATTGTGCTACATCGGTCTCAGCCCTACGCTTGGGGCAACCCATTAATTTAGGTATAGGAATCGGTCAAGCATTTCCTCTCATTATCTGTTGTCGTCAAGTGTTGAGACTTAATACATGCCTGCTATTTTATTCTTTGGGATTTGATCGTTACTTGGTTGTATTGCCCCTAGGAGAGGATAATAGGCCATCTTTGCTAATTGAGCCGGTTCGTTTCTTTTTCTCAAATACTTATCCTTGCGAGCCACATTGAGCCTCTTGCATGAGCCTTTTTCTTGTTAAATTTTACCAACTATATTGTGTCTTGAGAATGGCAAGCTAATCATGTGAAGGTTAATTTTTGAAAAGAATAAGGTATGTATTTGAGAATGTTGTATTCGAGGTGTGGTGTTCTTCCCCATGTTAAAAAAAGAAGAAGTTGAAACTTGAATGAAAAAAAAAAAGAAAAAGGAAAAGATAAGGGAAGACACCAATATACTTCTTGCAAGAAAGAAACAAGTTGTTTCATCGTGGAATTGTGTGAAGGATAAAGAATATGAGGGATATGGCGGAGTTGAAAATAGTTGAAAGAAGGCGTACATTATTATTTGCCTTATATGTTTTGGTCTATTCTCGGACACTTGATTATATCTTACCCTAACCTTGAAACACTTTTCTTTACCTGACGATATAACCGAATAAAAGTCCTATTTGATCTTAGGGGCAATGGGTTGTGGATTGATGGATAGATATAGTCTCCAATGCTTGATATTCCTTCATGAGATCGTGTGTCTACTTTAAAAAGCTTTCTTTTTGTGTCTAAGTGTGCGGGGTACTTGGTTTCATATTGCATAACTTCCGCCCGCACACATTGAGAGTTTATTAAATGCACCTTGTTTCGAGTGTTTTCTTTTGTTGAGTGCATGACACGGTGAGAATTGAAGTCGAGACTCGGTCCGGAGAGAGTACTTGGTTGTGGTTCACTTGTGGTCAAGGTCTTTGCTCACCCACGCTAAGTTTGGATGCAATGATTAATTTCTATGTTTTGATAGCATCTAGAACTACTGTTGCGTATGCTATATTCTTGGCATTGGTGTATCAATGAGTTGCATTGCAGTTTTTGAGTTCTATGTGAAAAGGATTCACGGTGTTTTGTGGGTGATCATTGCTGAAAACCCTCACGAGACTTCACTCGTCCTACTAGGGCCGCCTGGGGGTTTAAAAGAACTATCGGTTTTAATTTGTTTTCTTTAGTTGCATTTTGTTTTCTTTGCTCGGGACTAGCAAAGTGTAAGTTGGGGGGTGTGATGAGCGCGTAAATGTTCACATTAGCGCTCCCTAATTTATCTTTGTTAAGTCTCATTTATATTATTATTCAGAGTTTAATGCTTAATTTGTGTATTGTAGATATTTGGAGGATTTGGTGCAAGAAGTGCGAAATTAAAGTATTATACGGTGATTGAGGCTGGCTCGATTGAAGGTCAATAAAGAGTCAAGAATTTTGCATGAACTTAATTAGTCCATGGGCCTGGCTACATAGGATAATAATGGCAATTCAATTGGGAATTAGGTCGGTCAGCAGAAGCGTGGCCCGCTGGGAATTACAATATAAAAGGCAGGAAGGGTTTTGTTTTGAGGGATCTTTTCTCACGTAAAAACAGAGAATTGGAGCGGCGCTGGATGGAGATCAACTTCTTCCCACGGAGTGAAACGACGAACGGGGCTGCCATTCTTTGGTTTGAATATTGTTTAGTTTCTTTCAAGTTAATTATGTTTTGCTTAATTATTCGCACTCCGATATTTCGTTTTAATTTATGTTCTTATTAAAAATTGTTCGTTTGTTTTTGTTTGATTTAGATCTCTTATTTATTTTCTTTCTCCAGTATTACAAGCATGATTCAAATTAGTTTTTTTTGTGTTTCTTGTTCAATGCAGAGTGAGTAGTCATATAGGTAGGGTCACGGGGTGATTAGCATACCGTGGCTAGTCCGGCACTGTTTCTATTTTTAAACAATGAAGAGAAATAATTTTAGATTGGGAAAATACTTCCCGCGGACGAACCTGGGCATCGTCGGAGCCTATGTGAACGGGGGAATGGGGGTCCAAAACTCATTCTTCGCTGCGCATGGGTATACGGCGACCATAGGGTCTCGCATCTTGCGGGGTATCTTTTTCAATCTAAAATTAAACGTTTTTAAGAACTCCAAACAGAGCAGGTTAATCCAAACTAGTTACAAGTGCTATAAACCCTACGACCATACCTTGCTTTTTAATTATTTAAAAAGAATAGTTATTTTATAGGTTTTAGTTAAATCTCAATCAATTGTCAAGGGGTGGCTACCTAAGAGCCAATTTAAATTATAACAACCCGAATTTTTAGTCAGCACACATTACTGTCTTTGTGGATTCTACTCCGGACTTACTGGATATTATGCTACGTCGGTCTCCGCCCTACGCTTGGGGCAACCCATTATTTTAGGACTAGGAATCGGTCAAGCAGTGGCCATAGAAGAGTGCTACTTTAGGCATTTTAAGCCTAGAGTGGCAAAACCAGTGAATATTCACTAATTGGCAAAACCAGTGAATATTCACTAATTTCCTTCACTAATGGCAAAACTAGTGAATATTCACTAATTTCCCTCTCAAGAGGAAAACTAGTGAATATTCACTAATACTTGGTCTATCTTTTTTCCAATTTTGTTCTTATTCGGAATTTTTCCGTTTTTGGTAATTTTTACTTTTAATTGATTCGGCTTCCGTTTTGGACGAATCAATTAGGTATTTTTTCCGTTTTTGGTAATTTTTACCTCTGATTGATTCACTTCTGTTTTGGACGAATCAACTAGGATTAGGGTTTTTTTCCTCACTATTTAATAAGTTGTAAGCCTTTAGGGCACGGCAGTTGTTAATTATTATCGAATAAATCAGAGTCAGAGATCGTTTCTCTAACTTATATCGTTTGTGTAATCTTTGTTGCACGTTCTTTTCTGTGGTTCATACACGCACTGCATCAGTTGGTATCAAAGCCCAAGTTTCGATCTCGACTATGGCCGCGAGACGTGCTGGAAGTCGAGGGGGACGGAGCAATCGTACAGCTTTTGTGGAGGACGTTTATGAAAGAGATGACGTCGCACAGGAAGCACGAACAGAGGCGCGATTTCAACAGTTTGAGCAACGGATGGCAGACGCGATTGGCGCCCTAGCCGACCAAATCACTGCCTTGTCTGTTGGGGGAAATCCACCTCGCCATCACCCGTATGATCGGCGGCCTCAGGAAGAGGACGAGAATTCGGATGGTGAAGAGGCTGACAACCCTTTCGTGGTAGGGGCAACCAGTGTCGGGAAAACTGGCGGTGGGGGCTACTATCAACCAAGGGGAAGAAGTCTGGGTTACAGGGAGTTCACGGCTGACCACCGTGATAACCGACAATGGGAAGCCGGCTTGAAGATCGATCTGCCTGAGTTTCAAGGGGGTTTGACGCCGGAGGAATTCCTTGATTGGGTCACTGCCATTGAAGAGATTTTGGAGTTCAAGCAAGTTCCGGATGACAGGCGGGTGTCGCTAGTCGCTACCAGATTCAGGGGTAGGGCGGCGGCATGGTGGCAGCAACTCAAACTATCTCGGATGAGGCAGGGTAAAGACAAGATTAGTTCGTGGGAGAAACTGAAGAAAAAGATGCGGGTTGCTTTTCTTCCTCACAACTATTCCCGTCTAATGTATCAAAGGTTGCAGAACCTCCGTCAGAATATGCGTTCTGTGGATGACTATACTATGGAGTTCCATCAGTTGGTTGCTCGGAATGACCTGGCTGAAACAGAGGAGCAGTTGGTTGCGAGGTATGTGGGAGGATTACGTGAGCAATTTCAATTTACTTTGAATATGTTCGATTTGTGCTCTGTTTCAGATGCCCATCAGAGGGCATTACAGTTGGAGCGGCAGGCTAACCGCAGGCCCGCAGCGATTCCTTGGGGTGTTGTTACTCGGCCCACGGCCAGCCCTGCTCCAGTGAAACCCACTGGTACCCTACCACCATCAGTCCCACTGGCAAATAAAGTGAGCGTTTCGGGGACAAAGTGCTTTAAGTGTGGAGAGTCTGGTCATCGAGCCTTTGAGTGCAGGAAGGGCGATCGACCAGGCAAAGCTTTGTTTGTGGACACTGACGGAGTTGTCGGTGACCACTGTGAATCATACGAGCAAGATGCAGTGTTTGATGAACCACATCACTCAGTCCATCTGGACGTCGATGTGGAGGAGGTTGTAGGGGATACTGGGCCTTTACTGGTGGTTCGGAGGTTATGTTATGCACCTCGTGATGTTGGGGGTGATTCATGGCTCCGCAGCAATGTGTTCCAATCCACTTGCACCATCGGGGGCAAGGTGTGTCGATTCGTGATCGACTCAGGGAGTTGTGAGAATGTGGTGGCAGAGGAGGCAGTCCAAAAGTTGGGATTAAAGACAGAGGCTCATCCTAACCCCTACAAGTTGTCATGGTTGAAGAAAGGTAACGAAGTTAAAGTTTCTAAAAGATGTTTAGTAGCCTTTTCAGTTGGTACTAAATATATGGACGAGATTTGGTGTGATGTGGTGGCAATGGATGCATGTCACCTACTGTTGGGGCAACCCTGGCAATTTGACCGCAAGGTTACGCATGATGGTGGTGCCAACACATACTCTCTGTCATTCAGCGGTACGAAGATTGTTTTGTTGCCTTCAAATGAGGTTGTACCCAAACCACACAACGGGGAGGGTACCACTCTTTTGACGAAAGCTAAATTCGAAGAGGAGTTTACAACTAGCAAAGTGATGTTTGTGTTGATTGCCAAGGAGGGTTCATAGGTTCAAACAGATCAGGAAGTTCCAGCAGCCATTGAGCCTCTTCTGGAGGAATTCCGGGATATGTTCCCGGCTGCGCTACCTGATGGTCTGCCACCGTTGCGGGACATTCAGCACCAGATCGACTTGGTGCCTAGTTGCAGCTTACCAAATCGGCCTCGCTACCGGATGAGTCCAAAAGAGCATGAAGAGTTGAGGCGTCAAGTGGAGGAATTATTGGCTAAGGGCTTTATTCGAGAAAGCCTTAGTCCTTGTGCTGTCCCTGCACTGTTGACCCCTAAAAAAGATGGCACTTGGAGGATGTGCGTTGACAGCAGAGCCATCAACAAGATTACAGTGAAGTACCGCTTTCCGATACCAAGGCTGGATGACCTACTAGATCAGCTGGGGGGAGCACAGATTTTTACTAAGCTGGATCTAAAGAGCGGTTACCATCAGCTTAGGATCAGGCCAGGGGATGAGTGGAAGACAGCCTTCAAAATTAGAGAGGGGTTGTACGAATGGTTGGTGATGCCATTCGGCCTGTCCAATGCACCAAGCACCTTCATGCGAGTCATGAACCAAGCCCTTCGTCCATTCATTGGTAAATTTGTCGTAGTTTATTTTGATGATATCTTGGTATATAGTGCCACTCCTGACTTGCACTTGCAGCATCTGCGAGAAGTTCTCGTTGTATTAAGAGCGGAGAAGTTATTTGGGGCTATCAAGAAGTGCGTTTTCATGACAGATTCCGTACTTTTCCTTGGATATGCTGTATCCAGGGATGGAATTTCTGTGGACGAGTCTAAGGTTGAGGCAATTCGGCAGTGGCCCCAACCGCGGACCTTGTTTGATATTCGGAGTTTCCATGGCCTAGCGGCTTTCTATCGCCGTTTCATACCTAATTTCAGTACTATCATGGCTCCGGTAACAGATTGTATGAAGGGTGGCAGGTTTACATGGAGTGACGAAGCCTCTCGGTCATTCCAACTAATCAAGCAGAAGTTGACTACCGCTCCGGTTCTGGTCTTACCAGACTTTTTACAGCCCTTCGAGTTACATTGTGATGCATCGAAGGTAGGGATTGGGGCTGTCCTTAGTCAGAATTCCAAGCCAGTGGCCTATTTCAGTGAGAAGTTGAATGGGGCAAAACTGAATTACAGCACCTATGACGTGGAGTTCTATGCATTGGTCCAAGCCCTGAAGCACTGGTATCACTATCTCATACATAGTGATTTTGTCTTGTACTCTGATCACGAGGCATTGAAGCACCTTAATTCACAAGATAAGCTGTCCAGTAAGCATGCCAAGTGGGCCGCGTATGTCCAGCAGTTCTCATTCTCCATCAAGCACAAGTCGGGGGCTTTGAATAGGGTCGCTGACGCCCTCAGTCGCCGTTCAAACTTCCTTACTCTTATGCGAGCCAAGGTAATCGGTTTTGATGCGTTTCGAGAATTGTTAATAACTGATCCGTATTTCTCTATTGTGCTTGAGGAGATCGCAGGTGGTGGTCAATCTGAGTTTCATGTGCAGAAGGGGTTTCTGTTCAAAGGAAACTTGTTGTGTGTTCCGAACTCTAGCCTCCGTTTGAAAATTATTCAGGAATTGCACAATGAGGGGCATGTGGGCCGTGATAAGACACTTGCACTGGTGTCTGGGTCCTATTTTTGGCGACGTGTGTTCTAGAGTGTGAGTTTTCGTGTCTTTTGTCTTTTAGTGAGTCACCATAGGTAGAGAGAAGAAGGTGTCCTTTAAACAGGACCCTCTTTATTATCGCGACCCGACACATCGTTTAGTTCGAAAAGAACTGGAGTCGAGTCAGCCTGTGTTTTCTAGTTCTTCATCTTCTAGTATAGAGTTAGACTTAGCTGAGTACCAGTCAGAGTCTATTCCCATTAGTGGTATTTATATAGATTTGCCTTTTGAGTCATTAAGTGTCAGCAATCCGCTTTTTCAGTCAGTTTCAGAGTCAGTTTCGGAGTCAGAAGTAGAATCCGTCGAGATGGGAGATCGGCAAGTAGCTATTCAGCCGTCCTTGAGGCAGCACATACATCCCGAGAGGACCACTCCTCTCGGACCCATTGTGTTCCCTCAAGAGACACAAGAGGCACGCAATGCCTTTACAGTCAAACCTGGTGTCCTTAATAGTCTCCCTAGTTTCCACGGGAGGGAGTGCGATGATCCGTACGAGCATGTGCGGACATTCGAGGGATTGGTGCGCAACCTTGCGTCTAATACCCAAAACGAGAATGCGTGCCTCAAGCTGTTTGAGGCGACATTGAGGGATGGCGCGCTTCTGTGGTTCCGAATGCAAAAGTCTCAGTCATTCACCACTTGGGCACAAGTGCGTGATGCCTTTTATAGGAAGTACTTTTCTGAGGCTAAGACTAAGAGTTTTAGGCGTCAAATCCAAGGTTTTAGGCAGGAGAGGGATGAGTCATTTCTCAAGGCTTGGGAGCGTTTCAAGGAATTGCTCCTAAGGCTGCCACACCATGGCTTTGAGAGAATTCAGTTAGTTGGTTTCTTTCACTTGGGTCTCAACTCTGAGTCAGTTCAACACATAGAATATTCTTGCAAATGGGACGATTTCTTGTCCAAAACAGCAGACCAGGCTTGGGATTTCTTAGATGACCTAGCTGATAGGCAGAGGGCTTTAGAACCATCCGATTTTGAGCTATCCGGACCTTCTGGGTCCAACGTTGTCCCGGTTACCATTCGTGACCAGCGACTCCAGGCTCAGGTTGAGAAAATGGCTCAGAGATTAGAGGAGCTAGAGGTGAGGCAGACTCGTCCAGTTAATGAGGTATCAATAGAGGAAGTATGTGTGTGGTGTGAATGTAAAGGGCACACCGCGACCGTTTGCCCTGGGTTTATTGCCGCCAAGGGGGCAAATCATTTTAACCAAGAGGAAGTTAATGCAGTCAGGACTTGGGATCCTTATTCTAACACGTATAATCCGGGATGGAAGGATCACCCCAATTTTGGGTGGTCAGACTCCAGACCCGTAGGTGGAGGCCAAGCGCAGTCCTTTGCGCTACCCCCGCCGCAGCAGTTTCAACAGGCCCAATTGTCCAGGCCTCCTCAAGGCCAGGTCATTCCATTTCACTACCAGCCACAACTTGGTAGGGGGGCAGGTCCATCCACTCGTGGTCCTCCCCCAGGTTATTCACAGATGATCGCGCGTGATCATAAGTTAGATGATACTGTCAATTCCCAGATGCAGTCACAGATGACATTTCAAACGGAAACGAGACAGCAAATTGGGGCCCTTACAACCCAAATGTCACACCTCACTACGGTTATCGGTCAACTGCAGCAAGAGAAAGGTAGGTTTCCGGCCCAGGGTAGTATAGCGGGTGCCCATTATTTGGAAAATTCTTTAGGTCCTAATGCTCATAACCCGAATCAAGAGGAGGCTAAGTCGGTCACCATTCTCAGAAGTGGGAAGGAGATCGATAAGTCCATCCAGCCAAAGCAGAAACCAGCTCCACCCCCGGAGTCGGTTGATGCACCAAGGCCAACTCCTGATATTGTTGATGTCCCTAGGAAAGAGGTAAAGGATGATGAGGAGTCACCTGAGGTGGTGGTGCCTGCAGCTGCAGCCCCCACGACTCCAACGCCGCCAGCTGTGCCAGTAGCTCCATTCCCCCAAAGGCTGGCGGTGAAACCTAAGCAGAATATGAACCTTAAGATGTTCGAACTTTTTAAGAGGGTGCAATTCCCTATCACTTTGATGGAGGCGATTGAGTTCTTTCCCCAGTGTGCGAAGGTATTGAAAAACCTTTGCACGAAAAAGCACAAGAGTCAGAACAATGTGGTTCTGACCGAGCAGGTGAGCTCCATTCTTCAGACTGAAAGTCCTGCCAAGTGCAGGGATCCTGGGTGTCCCACCATTACCATAGATATCGCAGGCCAGACGTTCGATAAGGCATTATTGGATTTAGGAGCGAGTGTTAACTTGCTCCCCTATTCAGTATACCTGAGGCTAGGTCTAGGCGATCTGAGAGCTACTCCTGTCACGCTGCAGTTGGCGGACAGGAGTGTGAGAGTACCCAAGGGTGTGGTGGAGGATGTGATGATTCAGGTAGGTGAGTTCCAATTTCCTGCGGATTTCATTGTTCTAGACACTTGCCAAAATCTTGAGGTTTTAGAAAAGACTCCCATCATTCTAGGTCGTCCTTTCCTAGCCACCTCCAGTGCTATCAAGAATTGCAAAACTGGACAAGTCCAATTGTCATTTGGAGACTTGAAAATGGAGGTAAAAGTGTTTAATGCGGATAGCCGAGTCAAAGATGATGAGGTGTGTTTGATCGACACGCTGGTGCAGGAGCATGTCGATAATCTTTTGTATAAGGATCTTCTGGAGATAGCCAAGGAGGCGTCATTCTTAGATTCTTCAGAATTAGGAACTTTGATGGAGAGGCTAGCAGTAGATGATGTATGTGGTGCCGCTTGGGACCCAGTTCTTGAGCCGCTGGGCGCTCCATTGTCTTAAATTCCGACGGGTAGCTTTTGCGTACCACTCTCTTCACTGAGAAGTGGACCCGGCTCCTAGTAATAGGGGTACCCATCATGGACTTGGGTTTTGAGCACAATCTTTATATACTTGTTCTTTTATATCTTATTAAACAATAAAATTAAAAAAAAAGAAGAAAAAAATGGAGAAATTGAAAAGGGAAAAGCAAACAAAAAATTAGCATAATGGTCTTGTATAGTCATCTGTTTCTCGCTCATCCGCTTGACACGGGAAGAAAAGTATGACACGTGAGACTGCGTGAATGTCTGGTGGTGTTCTTTTCTTTTTATTTATTTTTATTATTCTTATTTTGTTTGTTTGTGGCCCGGATAACACGAGCCGGGCAGGACTAATGCCAATTGCATGTTCTCGGTAGTTGTGGTTTCAGTCTTTTGGCAGGGTACGCGTGCTACCACACCAGCCTTGGTAGATTAGGCCTCACCGCTGGGGAGATGGAGGCATTCAGGAGCTCTAAGTCATGAGTGCCATTACGTGTGGCGGTTGTCAGCCCGAAGCCCCCAGCGCGGCCTTGTGTGACTAGCTGTGGTCCCACTATTTGGGTCCGAAGGAGCAAGCCCTGAAGCAGCTACAATGACGAGGAATGCAAAAGCGACAAATTCATCGAACATCGACCGAGGTCATGGTGGTTGGCTGCCACCCCAGGTTCACTTTTTCCTTCTCTTTATTCTTACTTTTCTTGGTCTTCATGCTTTGGGGACCATGCGCATTTCAAGTTGGGGGAAGGGGTGTACTTTGTACACAATTACTTTTGTGTTGAGCGTTGTTAGTTGGTTTAGGGGTCTATTTTTATTTTTTTTATTTTTTTTTATGGGGATACGATTGTTATGCCTGTTTGTATGAGTTAGGTGAGCATGTTAGATTCTTGTCTCATTGTTTGCCTATTCAACTCATTTACATGCATATATCTGGCATATCTGTTTGAATACTTTCGCACCATAAGCAATATTGAGTAGGTGTTCCCACTTAGTTCACAGTGTGTCCCTAAAAGCATTCCCATGTTTCTTTGTTCATCGATTTCTGCAATTGCACAAAATAGTAGGCGTTTGTACCACTTGTCATAGTCTGAATATTTTGCATGCATGTTGTGAGAGTTGGAAACAGGCTTAGGGGATGAAACAAGGCAGTTCTTGTGTGATTAAACCATAATATGAGTCCCATTGACCAACTTTAAACCAGTCCGAGTCAGTTCCTGAGTCTAGCCTAGGAAACCGGTGTATGGGTTGGATTGTAGTTGGGGGGTTTAGCTTTGTGCATCATGGGTGTCTTATTGCATTGGATTTGGAGCATCGTTGTCATCAGAAGTGAAAGAGAAGAAGTGTTGATGGGTGTCATATTTTGAACGAAATCTAGCTTTTAAGCCATAAAGCGTAGTAAAAAAAAGGAGAAAGAAAAGTAAAAAAAAAAAGGAGCAGAAAATGCATAATAAAAGGGAGTTGAGGCAAGTTGGGAGGAATCAACACCTGCTTGTTGGCACATCATAATAACTGATTGTATGATTATGTTATAAGGCAATCCTTAGCTCTCTATTAGCCGCCTCAGTTTCCAGACTTGGAGGTCAGCGACGACTTTGCCGAGAGCAGTTCGGATTGATTTTGGACTTTCGTGATGCATAAAGCTAGGTGGTGGTGGTGTTATTTTATGTGTCTTTGTCGAGTCCTGTCAGTTTATGTGTTATTTCATGTGGTTCGTGAGTCGGTGGTTAGAGTCTTGTCATTTCAGATATTGTGTAATAACTCGTTCTAGTACTTTGTTATGTTTGTGACTGGTGTTTGTGTTGAGCACCGGTGTGGTGACAGTGTCAAGGTGTAGACACCCTATTCTGGACCATCCGGATCAGCACGTTTTCGGTCTTTTCGCCTATTATTATTACCCCAATGATGATAAATGGTTGAGAACTCCCCGAGGTCGATGGAAGGTCGTGAGCTTTGAGCGTTGGACCCTCTCCTTTCAAACTACTTCAAACCCCTTCAAACCTTTCAAATCCAGAGCCAAATAAGCCTCAGCAAAGCCATACCTGGCTTACGCCACCTTTTCCTTGGCGTGCGCCAGGAATTCGCCACGTGTTGGACATCGACCGTTGACTGACTTTGACCTGGCGCACGGCAGCTCAAGGATGGCGTACGGAGGGTCAAGGCCGGTCAAATCACCGCTTTTCTGTCACGTGCTCGAAACCTTGTAACCACCCAAGTACACTGCAGAGGCCCCCTGATCACCTCACTCTGCAGAGCCGTTCCCCCCTCTCTCCTACACCTTACATCAACTAGTCCCATGCATTTAATGCATGGGAGCCCCTTTTCCTTAACCTAACCAGCCCCTAACCCAGCTGATCAGGCCTGGCCTCAGTCCTCTCCCCTCTATAAATGCCAACCCTTGCATTCATTTGCAAAGGTTAAGCACATTAACTCTCTCCAAGCCCATCTTCTTTCTTCCTTCCCTTTCTCTCATTCATCCATTGAAAGAGCAAGGGATAGGTCTATACACCCCTCTCCACTGACCAGTCACTACAGTCCCTCCATCTTCAACCCTCAAAGCTCACCTCCCTCTTTCTCATCTCTAGTGCAAAAGGTATACCACCTTTGTACTGTTTTCTGTTTTCAACCCCTGAGGGGAACCAGAAAGGTTCTGGCTAGTAACTGATACTAGTCCAGGCCCTTCTCTGGTAAAATAAATCATTCGCAATGGCTGGCCCATGGCGCACGCCACCACCTTTAAGCCGTACGCCACCTTTGGCTGTACGTGCACAGTTGGCGTGGGGATCATGAGGAGCCCATGTTTTGCTTATTTCTTTCATGTCATCACCCTCCAGCATGCTAAATAACCAGTTTATTGTTTCTGTATTCTAAGAGCTGTGTAGACGTAGCTTTCAATACCTGTGTCTTTTCCTGTTTTTAAGGCCTCTGGGTTACTTCTGGTCATGATCCAGAGCCCAGATGATGTAAAGCCAAGCGCTGACTAACGAGCAAACCTGGCGTACGGCCCCGGTTGGGTGGCGTACGGCATGTTTGACACAAGAC